>QJNS01000002.1:732685-814514 GCA_004154925.1 Monosporascus cannonballus | reverse complement strand
CGGGGGGCGGGGGGTGGGGGTTTGTAGACAACGTCGTAACTCACTGAAATTGAACGTATAATAAGTTAAGTAGTACTGCTTTCGTACTTTCTCTACTTGTCGCGTTGAGACTACAAATCGGACCTTATCGCTCGATGGAATAGACCTTAGTTAGATGCCTCTTTGAAAATCACGGTTAATTGGTAAGTATTCCAATGCGCCTGCAGCGGCTTCAAAAATCATCCAATATCGAAATCATGAGCAGTCGAGACTCGCGCGGGTTCCTCGCGTAGGATTCCTTTTCCCTTTTAAGTGCGGGGTCGTGTAAGGGAGACTTCGTACGTAACGTGAGAGGTTGATCAATGGTTGCTGGTGTTCGATCTGTTTCAGGTGATGAATCACACTCCCCCGTCCGCCTTGGTTCGTTGGTTTTGCCGTCGGTTTGGGATTGTGTTCGGGAGAGGAGGAGGCAATGTGATCGAATTGGCAAGAATGATGGAATTCACGGGTCTAACCAACTCCGCGTCTCGGACCTACCTGGAAGGTCGCCCGCTTCCCATGCAGCTTAGGCTCGGCGGGGGAAGGCCCGACGGTTCGGCCGTATGCTACCTACTACCTAGGCAGGGTAGGTACCTACCTAGAACCACCTGCGGGTAGGATGGATTTCAGTGGGTTGGGCCACCTGAAGCTACCGCACTCTAAGCTTATCGAGCTTACCATACATAGTACAGGCAAGTACTGGGTGGGCCATATGATTGTCATGAGGCTCCATATCATGCCCGTGTGTTTACGTGGCTTGTTGCTTGCATTGCACTCTCCGGCATGCATGCGGCACCAGTTGCAGGGAATGCAACCTACAACATGGACACTCGTCGTGCAAGGCTGCTGCTGATCTATGTGAATTATTACATCTGCTGAGAGCAATGTTTGTTTTTTCAACATTGTATAGTAGGTATTCGTAACCTTAATCACGCCTCCACGTACCGTGATTGACGCACCCGGCTTGTCCAAATGAGCTCTCTCCTCGAGACCACATCTGTATCCGGAGCTCCCTTCCCATAACAGTTATAAGAACCCTGATGTAGAGACATAGGTAGGTAGGTATATGACGATTGTTAGGGATTATAACCCCGATATTGTTATTGTTAATTTTGATCTTGGCTACAATAGCAGAACATGGCATTAGGGGTATCTCGGGGCCGGCGTCCCCGGACCGGGTCCCACTTGACCCCGTTAGCATCGGTCCCACACCGGGCGTCGACGGGGAGAAAAGGCCACCGCGCTACGATGTCATGCCTTTTGCTCAGCAGAGATCCTCCCTACAAAAATGCTTTGTTTGAGGGATAAAGGGTCCAGGAGAGTGACGAAGGAGCGGGTAATTTAGAGAGAGCGATGAGAAAAGATGGGTAGTCCGCTGGAGAACTTCGAGGACGATTCTTGGTTGGCTATGGGTCGGTAGCTGTGATGTAATAATAATATGCAGTAAATCGTCTTCTACCAGACAGCCGACGAGAAAACGCAACATGCAGATTAAACGCCCGAAACTCCGTACGTCACTATTGCTCAACCTCTCCCACATGAAATGGTGACATGGTCATCGGTGCCGCGGGTCCATAAACGGTCTTGCAACTTCGGACCCAACTACCTTCTTAGACTGTCAAGGCGGGCTTGAAGGTCGTCATCGCCCGGATCGCCTCCACCACTGCTCGGTCCACCGATCGCCTGGGCAATGCGTCCCTCGGGCGCTTTCTCGGCCTGCAACCCGGTGGGCGTCTCCCCGAACTGCGGGAATGTTAGATCTTCTAAGGCCTGGCGTCTAGTACGGACTTGCGGGTGACTCACGGCTCGGTTGAGGTCTACGCCGATTTCCTCCAGTACCTGCTCTACGACCTCGTCACCCTCCTCCTCCAAGCCGACGTCCATAGCGTCGTCGACGGCGTCGTCCATCATCTCCTGCCGCTGCTCCATTATGTCGTTCTCTCGTTCGAACTCCATGGCGATGCGCTGTAAGGCAGGTAAGTTCATCGACCGGTTCATGCTGCCGAGGGCCATGGTGGCGCCCTTCATGGCCTGCATCATCTGCTCGTTTGTCCGATGGGTCTGCGGCGGTCGGGGTCAGCGTTCTGCCACGGCACCAGATGCCTCTCCCAACCCACCTGTAAGCGCAGCGATATCTTCTGCAGTTGGCTTCTCATCCCGTAAAACTTCTCGATGTACCTATGAACAAACGGAGTATCAGCCACCCGGCCACATCCAAGAGGAGCCAATTCTCTAGGTTATAGAAGGATATCCCGCACCTTCTCGTCCTGACCAGGTCCTTCGCTTGGATCTTGGCGGCGCCCATCTGGCCCTTCTGCGCGCTCTGCTTGATCTGGTTCACGAGGGTCTTCTCTTGCTTCTCGAGCTTCACGCGGACCTGGTCGAGTTCTCGGATGGCCTTATCGAGCATTCGCTGGTTCTTGCGTAGCCGCTCGGCGGGCGTCATGCGCTTGCCGAAGGCCCATTCTAGAATCTTACCACATCATCGTCAATTCTATACCTGATACAGCGTTGACGTGGATCACGGCATGCGTTTGGCTTACATTCATGACGTTAGAGGGAGGGGGGATACGGGCGGTCGCGATAGTGGGTAAGGCCGACAGCTCAGCCGAGAGAGCAGGAGACACCTCTAGCAGAAATGAACTAGATTATGGCTTCGACGTGACCACCAGGCCGTCGATGATGAGTTCGTTTGTAAAAGTGTATGTGTGTATGTAGATGTTCTAGCGTCGGCTGGAGCAGATACGGGATACACGCCTGGGCAGGGTATGAAGCTAGGCAGTACTACCTCATCGTCCCTTATCGGCGCCGGTTATCGAGTCGGTACCTGATGGACTGCACATAAAGGTTCGCTTTTGGGAGGTGACAAGGTGGGGCTCGGGTGAGGGCACAGTGACAATTAGGCACATGCCAGCCAGAGCTTGGAGAGAAGCGCTGGAGCATGACATCAACTGCAGTGCTAGGAAGAGAGCCGTCTTGGTACAAAGTACCCACACATCAAATATTGCTGAGTATATGTGTTAGCGAAGTATCCTCTTAACCAATGAAAGCTGCCCCTACAGTACCTCCCAAGCAGGTTAATTAACCATCTAGCGGCATACTAGGTACAGTACCTTGTTATTAGCACACTGGAAACCCCTCCCAGTTTGCAAGTGCCCGCTACAAAGCGGCATCAGGGGTCGGTCGGGGTCGGGATTCTTTAACTGCGGAGACGGAGGGAAAAAAAAGAGAATCATTATCACACCACCCACACCACCCACACCACCCTATCTTTCCCTACCTACAGCTACAAGTCGACGCGCCACCTTTTTCACCGCATCCTTCGAAACAACCAACTCAAGATCAACACGTCGGCCCTGATGGAGCACAGATTGCAGAACAACCACACCACTAGCAAAGAAAGATGAGCCAGCAGTATTCTAAGCGCAAAGGCAAGGGCAAGGGCAGATCCCCCCCTCTGGGACACAACAACCAAGAAGAAGACAGCCAAGCTGAACACAGCCGGCATGCCGCCGATACCGATGTTCCGTCGCCCACACAGTCCTCCGGAAGACCAGCTTACATGACTGTCGGCTCTGGTTCCACATCTCATCACGCCGCGAGACTTCAGTCGCTCATCGACAACGATTCCGGATATGGTGGTAGTATAGCCGGTGACGATATCATGGCCGCCGGATCGACTTCCTCGTCCTCCAAATTTCCTCTCGGGTCTCCTCGGATTGATCCCACCCTTAACGGAGATATGCGGCAATCGTCCCAGAGCAGTCACAGCCCGGATCCTCGAGGTCAAGATGCCGCCATCCACCAGCTATGGTACAACAAGCACCGGGTCACTCTGGGTCGGGCCATCAACCAGGTCGTCGAGCTTCTAGAGGGGCTACGGGAGATGAATGCGACCTGGCCCGCCATTTACCCTACCGTCCAGCGAGCTGATATTGCCTCGCTCGACCGTTCCGTCCCCCGCCCGGGCATACAGCATACGTCATCCGCTACCGGCGACTACATGCCGCCGCCCCACCCGCGACCCGTCCAGCGATCCATGACCAGTATCGAGGATCACCGTGATGCCGAGTCGAGTAGGGATGCCGAGGGCAAGGCCGCCGTAGACGCCCCGAGATTAGTTACGCCCCAAATTGCCCACGAGTTCTCCGTTTTGAAGTTGGATTTGAAGCTGGGCGCTCTACACCAGACCCAACTCGTCCACTCTCTGGAAAAGGGCTCCGTGGCTGCTCTACTAGACGGAAAGATTAGCTCGAGCGTCCGACACCTCCAGGCACTGCGCGAGCGCATAGAAGACACGGCTAGCAAGGTTCTCGTCACCGGAGACTTGAACGCGGGCAAGTCGACCTTCTGCAATGCTTTGTTGCGCCGCAAGGTCCTACCCGAAGACCAACAACCCTGCACGAGCATCTTCTGCGAGGTTCTCGACGCGAGAGATAATTCCGGCGTCGAGGAAGTCCATGCCGTTCACCTGAACGCCGTCTACGACCGACACGACGAGTCAACGTACGATGTGTTCTCGCTGAACGACTTGGAGAAGATCGTCATCGACAACGCAAACTACATGCAATGCAAGGTTTACGTGAAAGACGTGCGGTCCGTCGACGAGTCCCTGCTCAACAATGGCGTAGTCGACATCGCATTGATAGACGCGCCAGGGCTCAATTCAGATACGACCAAGACCACCGCAGTGTTCGCACGGCAAGAAGAGATCGATGTCGTAGTCTTCGTGGTCTCTGCTGCGAACCACTTCACGCAATCGGCCAAGGAGTTCATCTGGGCTGCCGCTTCGGAGAAGGCCTACATCTTCATGGTCGTCAACGGGTATGATGTCATTCGCGACAAGGAGCGATGCCAGAAGATGATTCTGGACCAGGTCTATGGTCTGAGTCCGCGGACCTTCAAAGAGTCCAGCGAGCTCGTGCATTTCGTGTCCAGCAACGCCATACCAACAGCACCAGCTCCACCCGGCGGTCCCAGCGGGGGCGGCAGCTCTAGTGGCGGAGGTGGTGGTGGTGGCGACGACCCCGGTGGCGATCCTAAAGGGAAGGGCAAGGAAAAGGAGAAGTTGCGAGATTTCGAGAGGCTAGAGCAGTCGCTCAGGCGCTTCGTCTTGGAAAAGCGAGCGAGATCCAAATTGGCTCCTGCTAGGACCTACCTCATGAACATCCTCAACGACGTCAACACCCTCGCCACCGTCAATTCAGATGTCGCGCGGGCCGAGTTAGACCGAGTCCTGCAGGAATTAAGGGAGATCGAGCCGCAACTCGAGTCATCCAAGAAGGCCAAGTCAGAGGTGAGCGATCAAGTCGATCAGAGCATTGAGCAAACCTGCCAGGACGTTTACGACCACACTCGGACGACTCTCAACAGCGCCATTGCGCACGCTGGAGATGGCAACCTAGGTGTGCCGTACCCGGGCATCTTCAGCGCCTTCCAGTACGCCGAGCACATTAAAGAGGCGCTGCTCACAGAGATTTCGTCTTCAGTCGCCGACTGCGAAGAATACGCGCGGACGCAGACGGTCGCTGGTGTAAACATGATCAAGCAACTCGGCATACTGCACCTCGGCGATGAATATCAGGACCTCAACTTCCGCGCCGACGTCATGTTCCGACGGAGACGGGATGCCCTAGCCAAGCATGTCGATGTTCCCACCGAGATATGGGACTTCTTTGATTTCAACACACTCATGCAGAAGCAGGAGAAGCTGGCCGGTACTGGCATGGCACTGACGGTAGCCACTGCTGTCGGCGGCCGCGTGCTCGGCGGCATGGGCTGGATGGACCATGCGTTCACCGTGGCAAAGATCGTCGGCAATGACAACCTACGGAAAATGATCGTGCCCGGTCTTGTTCTAGCAGGTAAGCTACTATTCTGCGTCCACCTCCCCCATAGTTATCCCCACTTTCTCCATTCCCCCCTCGCACCCATTCTCCAACTTCCACCTGTCCATTAGAGCAGACACAGCGCTAACGCCTCTCGCGTCTAGTCGTCTCGGCAGCGGCCTACGTTCTCCAGCAGATCCCCAACTCGCTGCCACAGCGGCTGTCGGCCAAGGTGGCGGCGCAGCTCGAGGCCATCGACTACGTGCACGCCAACGGCCAGCGCATCTCGGGCTCGGTGCGCAAGGTGCTGCGCATCCCCGCCGACAACCTGCGCGTCGGCCTCCAGCGCTCCGTCGAGCAGCTCGGCACCCGCCGCGACGAGACCCTCAAGACGCGCGGCGAGAGCGAGGTCGCGCTGCGCTACTTCGGCAACCTCGTCCGCAACAGCGCCAAGCAGAGGGCCGCCGTCGAGGCCGTCGACCTGGACGCGCATCCTGCTGCCATCCAGATGTGAGTGAAGATGAGAGGACAAAAGGAAGCGGGAAGTAAGAGAGATGGAGACGGAGGTGTGAAAGTGGAAGCTGTAGATTGATGGATGGATGATACATGGAAATGCGAGCGCTATTGCATGCACATTACGGCTGGGCCGGGCGTTTTCCGCGATATGAAGTTTGCCAGTTGTGAACTTTTCGACTACGACACAAGAACATACCCCCTCGCTTTTTCTCCCACCCAATCCCTCACAACACCAGCGGCGAAAAAAAGACAATACACTTGTTACGCATCCTTTCTCGCTTGTTTTGTTTGAACGCTGGAACTGATGATGAATGGATTGGATGATCGAATGATATGCGGGGCAAAAAGGAAACCTCCGGCGAGAGTGGCGGCTGGTGGCTGGAGGCTGTCTGGTTGTTTAGGTCCGTAGACCTGCAGGTTGACGCGACCAGGCGGCCGGGGAAGGTTCGGCGGGGGTGAGTGAGTAGGCGAGCGGGCATGTTAAGCGGTGGGTGTACATATGCTTCCTTGCCTGCCTGCTTGGCTGCTTGCTCGTGGACTGTGGAGCTCGCGTGGTTGTGTTGTAAGCGAGTGGAGGATGCTGGATGCTGGATGCCGAATGCTGGACAAGGGAAGAAGTGCCTCTGCGCCTCTGCGATGGGTAGGCAGACTTATGTACCCAGGTAGTCTTTCTGAGCGATTCGAACCTGAAGCCCCCCCCCTCCCCCCCTTTCTTACACTCCGTATCTGGCTGCTTAGCCCTGGTGTCCGGTGTACGGTGTCGGTTTACCTGTTCGTTGCCTAGGATAAAAGTGGAGTGCCAGGGGGATAAACTGGAAGTGAGAAGGAACGAATGGTCCTAAGGGGGCATGGGTTAGATGTAGTCAGGATACGGTACCCTGAAGGCTTCCTAGGAGACGTGCTGGCCAGTAGCGTCTGCGATATGGAAAGGAGGGCGGGATCACTGGGGAAAATTGGGAGAGTAGGTGGCGTGCTGAGGTTCGGAAGGGTAGTGGCACTCTGGCGGGAAGCCGACCTCTCTTCTCTGTTGTAACATCGCGCTAAGATGCTTGTCCCGAAGTGCACAGTTTATGTTGAATGAGGTGAGGCGTCTAGGATTAGCCAAGCCCTTAATCATTAAAATAGGGGTAATTGTTCCAAGGGTTGGTTGCTTGACCAGATGCGAGATGGTGTTTGGGCGTTGACTAGGGGGTTTGCTTACAGGCGTATGTGTCTGTGAGATTGCCCTCTCTCCGTGGCGCGCCCTTCTTACTGTAGAGTTTGAGTTTCCAATGTCATAGAGGGTCTGACACATTGGTTGGTTGTTTGCGTAAGTGTCCAAACCGCTCTAGTGAGCATCTCACCGGTATAAAGCACGGCAATAAACCTTTCTACTTGGGCCGCCTCCGGTGTCAACGCTTCTGTGCATGGCCACTGAAACCTTTTCTATAGTTTCAGGATGGCAGATCATGGCATAACATCTAAGCCGAAGACTATGTTCTGTAAAGCCAGATAGAGCTGGAATTCCTGACGGCCCCTGTTCTATATCATGGATTTTAACACTATCCAAAGTAGGCCTTTGCCCCCGGTATAACAGCGCGTAATCCCCCCTTTACAATGCGGTACACGACAATGTATAACCCATTAAGCCTAACCAACCCGAACCCCCAGGATAGGTCCTTTTATTTTCTTCTTTTTCTGACACGAATTAACGTTCGTTACCTAGGCCCAAAGGTAACTGGGAAAAGTCGGCTATATGGGTATTTGCACCGACGGGTTTGATTTCGGGAGATAACCCGGTGGGCGTCTCCTTAATGCCGGGCTGTCACTTATAGCACTGGCGGACGCCATGACAAACGTCAAGCGACCCAAGGGCTTTTCGGAAACCCACCGGCTATTCAATACAAGAGCGAACTTGATGGACTACTTGTCGATAGATGCGTCCAACCTCTTTGTCATCGTGCCCTGCCAGGCATGGGAGCCGTATGCAATTGGAGGCCCGCGCCGGTTCGAACGCCTTCGAAGTAAGTTGTTCGGTATACGAGCCGGTCATTCTGTACTGCCACCAAGCGACTTTCCGAAGAAGTTTCCTTGCAGGACCGCTTTAGGGTCTCTAAACTAGTTAACCTCCTGGGAAGCCACACATTCCACACTGCTCCACCTAACTAGCAAATAAGGGGACTGCACTTGGCGGGATACTCCGAAGCCGACAACTCGCTACGCTTGTTACTTGGTAGCAATAGCCCAGACTTAAAAGACGGGTACGGTCGGATGCCGTTCGCCTGGGCCGCGGAGAATGGCCATGGAGCTGTTGCGAAGCTGGTTCTGGAGAACGCGGCCGGCTAGGCGTTAGACGAATATTAAGCTTCTTTAGCTAGCTGGCATTGGATGATTTTCGGGATGGTTCATGAAGACGTTAGTCTTACTATCGCCCAGAGTCCGCTTGCCTCGACATAAGGACACTTTACCACTCGGCGAGGCAGATGAAGTTAACGCTATTGCCTACGCGCAGAAGCGGCGCGTGTTAACTTGTTACCGCCTATAGAGTCTAGGACAGAGCTGCAGCCAGATTCGGACGTGGGACATCTCAACTGGAATATGGAGACTCGGCGAGCGACTTATAAGTGTAGGAGGCGGTATGGCTTCGGAAGTTAGGGTGATACGAATTAATACACCCAAGAGCACAAACGCGGATTGTCTACGACAATGGAATAAGCAAACGTTCGTGCCCTACGGTTTCCTTATTACAGTTTCCATCCAGACCCTATACATCGGTCAAATAAATTTCGATAATATCATCTTTCCCGTCCTTCTCATCTCTCCATCTCTCTGGCAAGGGGTTGGACGTAGAGGGACGTTGATTTGACCGCCAGCATTGTTCCCAGCGACTGATTCTTGATTAGTGCTGGCATCATTAACCGCGTGAAAAATAACAATCATGTATACGTCCCAAGCGTGGTCGATTGCTCTTCGGGAGTAGGCCGTCCGGCTAATAAATGGCATGACGGAAGCTGCCCTGTCCTTGCTGTGGGATCATCTATCATGGCTTCGGCCTTCATATTTTGCTTATATGGATTAGATGGCATCTGCTAGATTATGTCCCAACACATAGTAATCGAGTTAAGACGATAGTACCTTGAATTGAATTTACAGCACCTTAACAATCTCTCCATGGCCGCAAAAAAAGGCATACGATCGCGGTGTCTGACCATACTTATCTTTCGAGTTGGCATCAACTTTGCCCGTTTCGAGTAACAGCTTGATGATACATTTATGGCCTTTTTTGGGCAGCATACGATAGCGGTGTCCGATCGAACATATCTTTCGAGTCGACATCGACTTTGCCCGTTCCAAACAGCAGCTTGAAAATACCCTTATGACCATTCTCAGCCGCATACGATAACGGTATCTGGCCGCCCTTATCTTTCGAATCGGCATTGACTTTGCCCGTCTCGAGCAGCAGCTCGACGATACCTTCATGCCCACCTGCGGTAGCATATAACAGCGGTGTTTGACCATGGCTATCTCTTAAATCGGCATCAACATTGCCGGTCTCGAGCAACAGTTTGACGATCATTCATTCCATGGCCATTTGCGGCAGCATACGATAGCGGTGTCCGATTGAACCTATCTTTCGAGTTGGCATCGACCTTGCCCGTCTCGAGCAGCAGCTTGACGACACCCTCATAACCATTCTCGGCGGCATACAATACTGGCGGTTGACTTCGTTGAGGCTTGAATCAACGCAAATGGCTAACTTGCGAAGCTAGGTTCTGGTCGTTTTGCGGCTTCGTTTCTTGCATCAGAAGTGCTACAATTGCGTCTTGATTGCCGTTAGCGCAGGCTGCGAGCATTGGATAGTGATAACGCTCTCCTATGATATCCATATTTGGCAGTCGTCGTGGCTCGCATTTTATGAGCCTCGGTAAGTTCCTCTCTGCAAGGATATACAAGAGGCTTGCACTCGGTGTATGGTGCCGTATTTGACGCCTCTCGAACAGGTTGTCGAGGTATATCCAATATTTAATGGGGAAATCCTTGATGAAGTTCTCTTGCTGAATCGCATCCTCAGCAGCGTCTGCGTGATAGAGCACATGATGAACTGCGTACTCAAGAAACGGGAGCTCATCGAAAACCGATCGACGCAGACTAGACGCCTCTGGAGAAGAAGCTTTTGGAAGGAATTCGTTGGGTGGATCATGCTTTATAATGTCAAGCTTCATCTGTGACGAGATCATCGGCCGTGGCGGATTGGCGGACTGCAGGAGATTTGCGAGCGTGCTGCTTCCAGTGCTGCCATAGATTTCAGTCAAGCATCTGTCCCTTAGGACTTCATGACTGTAGGCAACGAACCGGCCATCGATATTTGGCCAGAGTCTCCGGTCTCCGTGCCTAATAAGAAAGAAGTCCCGGACCGATTCGTGGATGAACTGGATGGCTGGCATTTTGTCTTTGTTTCTGGTCTTGGTCACCTCAGCTAGGCCCTTAGAGGAGCTGTGTACGAATCGACACATATCTTCAGTAGAGACATCGCCGGTGGCCCGGGACCTGCTTGCCTCTTGGGAACTGGGGCTGCGGATGGCGAAAAAGTACTCAACCAGCTTCAAGGGTCGCTTGGCGAAGAGAATCCATTGGACGTAGAGCCGAAACGCCTGCATCTCCTCATGATCTCTCGTCAGGATCATTTCAAACAGGTTATCCAGTCCGGGAGGAATTCCGTTTAGGCATTTCTGCAATTCGTCGACCCGACCTTTGGCGCTTGCTATATTGAGCATTGGGATGACAAGAGCAACCCAGAGAAAGACCCCTGCAGACTTTTCTCGTATCTGAGATCTCAGATTGTCCGCCTGTCGTGCATTGGCCAGTTTTAATTTGGACTTAATGTATCAGGTGATGTCGGCGTCATGCTCATGCTCATCCTCGAGGACGATCTCTGTGCCCCATGGAATGATGATTGTCGGATAATGGCGGCTTGAGAAGCAGATGCGTAAACGGACGTCGGCCTCGACGGCGCGCTCCCCAATGTCTTCGAAAAACGAGATCATGTCTGCCACATCGTCATCGTGACACTCATCAAGTGCGTCAATGAAGAACTGCAATGTGCGGCATCCGAGGCCCTCTACAGCTTTGGCCAGGGTCTCTCCTTGAGGATCTCCAGTTGCCAGCCGTCCCTCTGAATGATGCGGCGAGCGTTAGAGTCAAAATCGTCGAGAACTCCCTGGAGATCCTCGGCTTTCTCGAAGAGCTGCCACAGCAGAGATCGGTAAAGGCCAGTCGTCGACTTTTCGAGCTGCTCACCCCGCGCGTTGAAGAAGAATGATACCACAAGCACCTTTGGATTCGACTTGGCCGCCTTCTTCGCCTCGGAATCGAGGAACTTCATCAAGGTCGATTTTCCAGCTCCAGGTTTCCCCTTGATCCAAATAAATCCGTGATGGTCACCGAACTTCTCGGCGGTCGTCTAGGCTTTATACTGTTCCTTCTCGAGGAACCACCGGCACGTCTTGCTGTGGGCCGCCTTCAATGTCAAGAACCGTGCATCGATCTCGTCGAAGTACAGCAGCTCTAGCAGCTCTTTGCGCATCTCAGCTTTCTCATCGATAAGACGTTCACCGATAGTTGAGCGCTTAGAGATCTCCTCCCGGAGTCGTGTGAAAGCGTTGTCTACTCCCTCGCCATAGATAGGCGGCAAATGGACGTTGAACATGCCCAGTAAGGAGTAAGCCCTGTCCTCTTCACGTTTTGTCTCACGCCCTTGTGACCATGACATCCGTTCATCAACGGTAAATTCCGATAAGGCGCGTCCTCGAAGGGCACTGATAGCGATCCTCGTGATTTCATGAAGCAGTTGCTCGAGGGAGTTCTTGTCTCCGAGTCGCTGCCCTTCTGCCGAGAAGAATTCTACCGATGATGGCGCAATGAGTTCTTGAAGTGTCCAGCCACGGATGAACCATCTGCTTTTTCGAAAATCTAGCATCCAGGCCGACCGGAGCAAGTCACCGTCATGAGCACAATGACCTTTTGAAACATCCGATAGATATGCGTAGCATCGTGCCGCGTTCTGATACCACTTAAACATAGAATTGATCGCTTCGCTGAGCTCGGTGTTGTTTGCCTTGTCAATACAACAAGTGTCCACCCAGAAGTATTGAAGGCCATCCGAAGCGGCTTGCTCTCCGCAGAATTGAATCTTTCGATACCCAGCCTTGTCTTTTCCGGTACCGTCCTCGACATCTTTGAAGGTGACCTCTTGATCGTCATCCCCCCAAGTATGCGACAAGATCCCATAAGGGGGGATGTCCTTTATGAGGTCCTTGGTCAGGCTCAGGTCGCCATTACTTCGGTGCATGAGCAGACGCATTGTCGAGCAAAGATTCAGTGCCGTATCGACGGACAATCGCGAGATAGCGCATATCCTGACCGCGGAATGACGCTGGGATGGATGCTATTACCTATGTTCTTGGAAAGTTGACGTGCCTCTCTTGGAGGACTCGGTTACGCGGGGTTCGTGGCAGTGCCAGTGTGTCTGCCTTAAGTGGCTGAGACGATATTGCAGAGGCTAAGGCAGACTGACTTGCTTCTGGCGGTTCTCACAACTTTCGTGGTTTAATACCGGATAAGCAGTCCACGGGGGGTTTGCCCAATGGGGCCTTGAGGAATGAAGCTGGACTTAGCAACTCCGACGCCCTCAGTACTGTCAAAGTCAATCGGGCTTGTTTGAGAGAGAACTATGGGCTTTAAGTCCGTATGCCTGAGGCAACAACGTTACCTGGCTGCAGTTACATGTAACCAGGTATAAGCATGCCTGTATATGAGAGTGACAAACGGCAGGCCTCGGTGCCGTTATGCACGGGTCAATTGCACTAACCCCCTCGGGCTTTTCTGTAGTTATTTTCGCATTTCTCGGAGCCGCTACCCACACCCTGCTTTTCGATTATATTCTTGCATCTACGCCCTCATGCATTCGATCCCAAGCCATAAGAGTTCCTTCAAACCGAGTCGCCATCTTCATACCCGAAAGTGTCGCACTCCAACATGCCATCACGTGTTTCTCTAGTCATGACGGCGAGGGCCTCGATGAACTTGTCGACGTTATTGCCATGGTGATTAATGGATACGCCCTCGTTAGCCATGCCCTTGCTGCCGAAGTCGGCCCAGCCCCTGTGCATGGAGATTGCCCTGTTGTTATCGACAACTATGGGGCCACCAGAAGTGCCTACGATGGATCAATAAGGTCATCAATGACATGAGCCGTCGCTGCCATCACCTGTCGTTATACCTACCTACCTACTTCCGTGTCTCCATCATGCTGGAGCAAGCCCCCCACAGGCTCATACATAACCCGACTCTCGTCGCAACAAAGACGGGCGGCATGCGTGCCGTTCTTGTCCTTGGGCATGTCACAAGGGAAGCCACAGATGCCGACGCTGATAGGGACCACGTCGGTCGGTGTCGTCCAGTATCTCATGGCTTGGATCCAGTCGGAGGAAGGCTTCGAGACGCGAAGGTTGAGAGCGGGATCTAGAGTCGAAAATGCATTAGCCCATAGGTAATGGACGAGGACAGCCCTAACGCGGCCATCGTGCATGCCTTTGGGGTCCACGCGGCCGACCCAACCGAGTTGTTATGGATACAGTAGGCCTGAATTCACGGTTCTAGGGGACGTGGCCAACTGCCAAGACGTGCCACTCATCAATAACGGTGCCCGTTCCATGACATGCCTTTTTCCCTTCGAGTCTCTGTATTCAGCCTCTACCTTAACGACACCTTCAGAACGTTAGTAACGCTAAGGCGCGATCCTAGGGGGAGAGACATACAGCTAGAGACTCCATATTTCTGAACGTCGACCTCCGGCATAACATATCTCGGATTCCGGCCGAGGCAGATGCTGTCACCGCTACATCCCTCGCATGCTTGCTCTTTCGGTGGGAACGCGACCGCCTGAGGCTGTCGTCTACCAGGCAGCGCAGGATCAGGCAGTTCGGTCACGTTCGTGTAGGAGAGGTGACGGTATGGGGCTCAGGGCGTACTACAAAGTCGGGACTGGGTCAATGGAACGGGGACGAAGTTAGCATCGCCGCCGCCGCCGATGAAGTGCCCCCAGCAACTCGGCGGTCTTTCGATTTCGCTCAAGATAGATGGCTGAGTGCGGGGGGTCATGATCTTGAGGAATGATTACGATATGCCTAGACAGGGGTCGTCGAGGAGACCCGATTGACGCGGGTAATTCACGAGTTACCGTTCGTTGTGGTCCGTCACTATGATAGCCACCTCGCGTTTCTCCGGGTCCTTTGGGCGGATGAAGGTCAGCGCCATGTTGGGAAGAGGACTCTTTCCCTTGGCTAGCAGTAGATTATAAGATGATAGGTCTTGACACGACGGTAATCCAATATTTGGCTTGAGGAAGCAGCAGGTTTGTGTTTGGCCGGATTAGATTTAAATGGTCGGCTATATGATGAGAGGAGGCTTTGCTTTATACACATAATAATGACGAGATGCCTTGTAATGTACCTGACAATACTCCCCTGGCTTTCCGCTAGTCTGGGAAGTCGAGGCAGGTTACGGGTGAATTAAACTGGTGGAGGTTCAGCAGCTATATCTTAGGTGGATAGAATTCATCCTACTTCATAATCTATTCGGGGCTAGCTCGTGTTCTTGCTTCCCCGCCGTCTTCTCCCGCAACATTCGTTCACTCCACCAACCAACCCGATGCCGCGAATCATGTGTGGGATCTCCAAGTATCCTGTCAGATCAAGCGGCTCTGCGGCCTCGTTGACGCCGCTGTGAATGACTATGGTACGTATTAAACCAATAATGATGAAATCCAATAAACTTGGGAGCGATGTAGTCCGCCCGACCTAAGTTCCCTTATTACGTGTAAGCACAGAGGCTCTAACACTAGAAGGCAACTGCTAGATAAGGAATTGGCCGCCTAGGACAAGCTGTTCAATCTAGAGAAGAGAGGGTGCAAAGCCGCATTGCTGGTATATTTACATAGGAGAGGAGATGCAGGGCTAGACACGTTTACGTGCACTTGGCCGGGAAGTGGGCATGGGGGATCCCTGTAAAGTTGAGGCTCTTTTGGTGAATTGGCGGACAAAAAGTAACTTGAGTGTGGCTTCCTGGACCCTCGTGCGAAGCTCTCAGCTTAACAAATCCACTACTACTACTCGTTTTCCCTGGTGGCGGGGCAGTAAATCGTGTTTGAATCGACTTCCAATGACCGTCATGGAGCCTCAAATCGACTCTTAACGACTCCTGATGAGCTAATTGTCCTCCAATTGTTCGTCATTGTCTCGCTGCACTTCATTGGCAGGATTTGGTTCATTTTTCGATGGTCATTTGCAAGCTGAGTGTACTATACCCGGGGCGATTTATTTCAACATACACACAGGCTCCGGAGAATCAAGTCGCCGGCGGAGCGGGAGCCGGGAGTGTTAGAGGTGACCATCCGGATGGATGGATGCTTTCCCAACTTCGCAAAGGGAAGGAAATGTGGTTTTGGGGCGAGAAGAGGTCCATTATCTCGACCCCTCTGAGGCGGTAAGAAAGCTGTCCGTACAGCAGTTACCGGCTTAATTCTTCAGAAAACGAATACCCAAGCTGGCATTCAAGGTTGCCTTAAAGTCAGTGGGCGTAATCTAGTAAGATTAAGGGAGGAACACGACTACAAATTCTCTAAGTATCGTATTACCAGGTAAGAGTCGTATGGTTCAGATATAATTCAACGAACGTGGTGGCTAGAGTGAGCCATAACATAGCAATGTCTAACCGCTACGTTGCCCAAGCAATTAAAGTCTACATTGGTAGCGTACTTATAAGCACCATCCGAATTCTATGCCAAGTGCCATGAAACCGACCAATCCAGTACAGTAGCCCCCCTTTCACATACCTAGGTAAACAGAAGGCCATGGAGTATGTATCCATGTATTATCTATTACTTTACATCGTTACCTAAGTAGCAACTGTCTATCCAAAATTCACCCACCACGGACGGTATCTTCCACCCTCCCACCACCAAACTCCAGCCCAGGTGCAAGCATTCCTACAGCCGCCACATCTCTCACGGCGAAGACCCAAACATGTCGACAAGCACGATACGAGACGGGCAGGAGGTAGTAGTAGTAAGTACACAGTCTTGCTATCCAGGCAGGCACACCACATCTATGTACATGCATACATTACATACATACACACACCAACGGCAGCAGATGGCCCCCTTTTTCTCCCTCTCGCCATCCCCCATATCCCCCTCCCGTCTGTGGGCAATTGCAAGAGGGTACATATTAGGTAGCTTGATAGCGCCTCTGGTTACTTCTCTCTCTTCACCATTTCTCTTTCACCTTTCTCCTCCTCTAGTTTCCCTAACCACCAGCTTCCCGGCTTCTTCTATTTCGGAACAGGGGACATAATAAGAAAAAGACAGTTTTGAAAATGAAACGATCCTCGACGGAGGGTGTGTTTTAACGCGGAGTAACAAAAAGTTACCATTGGACGGGACGGCGGTCTCCGCGCCAGGGCGGAGGAGAAAAAAGCGTTTGTATGCAAGGGTTTATTTTGGGTCCAGGAAGTACACAAAACGGGATCCCCATGAGAAGAAGAGTGTGGAGTAGATCCGGCGTCCACTGCTGCTCTGTAATGTCGGCGGTATGGAAACTGACACGAGATAGGACGTCTCGGATAGCCGCCGTCCGCGTCGTAGAATTAGAATCGGAGAATAAAATCGTGAGATGGCGTTGAGCGTGTTTTAGTTGGGAAAAATGCAGAATTAAAAGGCTGCTGTTGATACAATGGGGAAGAAGGGGTATCTGTAGGCGACAACAAAACAAACAAAATTGAGTCTAGGACAAGTCGAATGGATGCAAGCCGCAGCGTGGTAGACCACGCTCACTGGCCGATGGAAGTGTGGCTCCGATGCGCATCTTGCAAAGCTGCGTACCACGTTAGAACATATGCAAACCAATACGATATTTCGCTTTGTCACTTACATCGCAGGGCGTTCATCTGGCCGTGGCGGCTCTCGCAAGCGATCTGCAGGCACGATCCCGCTACCAAGTCCAGCCTGACACTGTTGGGCAGCTCCTCGACTTCGACATCGGGAGCGTACGGCGCGTTGAATTCGCTCAAGTGATACCGCTTGACGCCCGTCTTGTCCCTTCCGCTGCTCGCCGCACCTTGGACGGCGCTCAGAACCAGCCAGCCTTGTGAATCGAGGCACATGCTGCGGCGTTTCCACAGCAGGTTATCAGGGAACTGGACGTTGACATCCCCCATGTATGCCGAGACGGTTGGCTGCGGCTCGGAAGGAGTCATAGTCGCAGCAGCAACAGCCGGCGCCGTCGCCGTAGTTTGCCCTCGGGGTTGGTTTACCGGCTCCTCCGTGAGGGTGGGCGTGATATTGGCGGTCACGTTCTTACGGTTAACCGCAAGAGAGTTGGACAGTCTACGCATAAACTGGGATGCCCGGTCCTTAGCAGACTTCTTGTCTTTCGCCTTCTCGTCATCACCCGAGGCGTCGCTTGCTATGGCTGGTGACGTCAGAGGCGATACGCCATTGTTGTCTCGGTCGTGGCTCGGTGAGTGGTGACTCGAGGTGGACGTGCGTCGACCGAGGCTGCCGAAGTTGGACTGTGAAGAAGGCGGCCGACCCTGGGTCTTGCCTGGGGAGCCCATGTTCATTAGGTTGTCGGACGACTTGCTGACGACAGACGTCCGCCGATCTTTGATGAAGTCCTTAACAATACCCAACGACGGTCTCCGGGACTGCTTTTCATCGTCTTCCGGCATCGGCTTGATGTCACGCGAAAATCGCCTTTCGTAAATGGTTTCCTTTCGGGGCTCTGGAGCGGCAACTTTGGGCGCTCCAGGCTCAGACACAGGCGCAGACTCGGGCTCGGGCTCGGAGTTTCGTACATCTATGATTAGTGGAGACTCTTTCAGCTCGACTGGCCCGAAATCAATAGGGCTTCGCTGAATCTCGGGCTTTGTCGGGTCGTTGGAATGATCACGAAGAATCCGGGCGGTAACCTGTATAGACTCCGGACGGCCTCGCTGGAGGCTCGGTACCTGGCCCTCGAACACGGAAAGTCGGTTGGCCATGGAACCCGACCTGCGCCTGAGCTTGTCTAAGTCCTCAGGGGTAGTTTCTCTCGATTGCTCGGGAGTGGGAGAACCCACCCGACTCAAGGAATCTGCCGTACCAGCTAACGACGGCGCCCTGCTGTGTTGCCTCACGCTTGCCCTCCGAACATTGTAGAAGGACGCCGTGGGCGTAGCAGTCTTCGGCCGTTCATCTTCGGGAGCTTTGCCGCTGGAAAGCTTTTCTAAAGCCTTGATGCGCTGTGAGATGCTAGAGCCAACGCCGACCTTCTTAGGCTGCAGCCCAGCGTTTGACGGCTGGCGATTTATGTTATGCAGAAATGCGGCACCCCCAGCGGAGACGCTCCTGGCCGAACTTTGAGAGATATCAGCCGGAGGCACGTATTGGCCCCGAACAGGATTTGATGCAGTCCGGACAGGATGCGAAGGCTTGCTCGTGGTGTCTTCTTGCGAGGGTTTAAGCGGGCCGGATGGAGGGAAGACCGGGGTTATGGGAGATTTCGAGACTACCATCGGCCTCGCCTCTTCAACGGTAGCGGATTGGAGCTCCTCCATTAGTGCATCATCAAGGAGGGGGTCCGAGACTTCAGACTGAGGTCCCTTTTTAGCCGGGATACCGGTACGGATAGGGCGGACACCAGCCTGGCGCCGTGCGGACTTTGGCGGCGCTAGGAGGAACTGTGAAGCTTCCTCCTTGTTATCGTCCTTTCCTATCTCTTTTGTCCCCCTGTCCTCTCCCTTCACCTGATGTATGGAGATGTCGGCCGGAATAGAGATGGAAGGGAGCGTTTGAGACGCGTCCTCGTCGTCTCGGGTGGAAAACTTGGACCGTAGGGCGACAGTCGGCGAGACTGGGGATCTCGTTGACGAGGGTGACGCGGTTGACCTGGCCTCACTCGTAGAGAACTTGGATCTTGGTACACCGAGAGCCGACTTTGGCGATTCGTCTTGGTCGACTATTGTCTCTAGCCCCGTTGTGCGAAGCTTAGCGGGCTCTCTTGTCACGTCGATAGAGTCATCAGCATCGCGCGGACTCTCAGGCACGGCTTCTGTTGTTTGGAGAGGAGAGTTTTGGTGGTGGGGTTCTGGAATCTGCTGAGATTCCTGAGAAATGGAGGTGGTAATAGTTGTTTCACCCGCGACATCTTTCTCTTCCTTCTCTAGTGTCTCGGCCTGTGGGTCTTCAGGGGGTAATTTGGGATTTACCGGGGCTGCCTCAACTGTCTCCACGGGGCTCGAATTGGACCCTTCAACAATCTCCGAAGACTCGCCGGCTCCATTGTCATTATCGTCCCTTACAACAGAGTCGTCAACAACCGATTCCGTGTTTGCCTGGACCGTCTTGTCTGTAGATTCGGATAGCGATGATGCTTTCGTCGAATTGCCGATCTCCGATAGTGATGCCGCTATGGGCGAAGGTGGATGGGAATCCGACGTGGTATTGCACGATCTCGCATCCGTCCTGACCGAAATTGGTGTAGGGGGATCGACAGAAATTCCAGAATCCGAGTGGGGAGCGGACGGGCCGTCATAAGTCTTCGACTGTTCTCCTGTGGCCTCTGCTTCTTCTATGATCTCGTTATTATGAGTGACCTGTGAGGAAGCGCAATCTGCTGGGGCCGAAGCCATCATTTTCTTCTTCTTCTTTTCTCGCATCTTCATTGCCTTCATAAGTCGCGCCTTTTCGGGCGTCATCTTACTCTCCTTCGTCGAATGAGCTACCGAGGTGGCGATTGACGCGGCCGCGGATTTTATCGAAGCGCCAGAACTTGTAACAGGTCGTGGTGGTAGCAGCTGCTGGTCGTCGTCTTCTGTCGGGACTTCGAGAGTGGGCGGAGCTGCCTCTGTTGTCTCCTCTTCACTTTGTTCTACTTTGGCCTCACTTACTCTATCCTCTGGCTTTCCTTTCTTGGACCCCTTTGAGAAGCCCTTAAACCCTGTTGGCAGAGCTGCGACCGGACGAATATTGCTTGCGGTATGGGGCCTCTTGTTTGCGTCGAGTGAGGGCCGGGGACCTAGCTTCACCTTCGGCTTACCGTAAGTGTACGTAGCGTAGCTGTAGAGTTCGGATCGTGTTGTCTGTGACGACAGGCGTGGCGGGTCGGATTCCGACTTCGCTGCTGAAGTTGGACGTTCTACTCCGCTGAAGTTCGGGGGTTCTTTGAGCGAAGAGAAGGTGGTGCCTGGCGGCGTGGTGATGTTGTTGGGATCGAGTGCGGGGGTTGAGGGCGAGATGGGAGTGTCAGACTGAGACCCGGCTGCTAAGGGGTTGAGCCTTTCTTCTTGAACAATCGACTGCCTCTTTCTTTCTCTTTCTTCCTCCTCTTCTTCGGCGATCTCATTCAATCTCCGCCGCCGGAGTGAACTACTGGTTGACGAAGATGATGCCGAGGCCGCATGAAGTGAGCAGGCTGCTGAGAGCTTCGAATCCTTGAGGTCCTTGGCTACGGAAATTTCAAAGCTCGTATCGTAAGGTGAGAATCGTTCGCATATGGCGTTGTAATGGACTGCGGATCTGACTACCATGGGCAAAATTCATACTGGATTAGCCAAGTTTTCCCTTCACCCACCCTTGTTTTCGGCCTTCTTCTATAAGCTGCGAAATACGGTCTCGACGTTGGTGGAAACAAGAATAACTTTGGCAGAGCTGCTCACCCTTCACAAGCCTGGAACAGTCTTCAGGCATATATTTCAAAATGACTTTCCTGCGCCTATAGCTAAGAAATCCGTACAATGGGGACGGCTCTTCGTAATCTGCGATGGCAGCGCGGACCTCGACGATGCCACCGTTTCCGCGGCCGAGGAGTTCGACTTCATCACGACTGGCATATTTCAGTAGAAACCTGTTTGGGGACACGACCTTCGTTAGCAGCGCATCGGTGGCAGCAAGTTGAAGCAGCACATAAGACGTAGCAACGGAAACCCGGAAAGGCTATAAAAGAGTCTCATTGAAATAGGCCGTAGCCCCCAGAAAGGGATTTCCTAAAATCTCATAACCGGACAGACAGCGAGGCATAAGGGAAAGGTAGGTGGGAGGTCTTATACCATCCTCCGGGCTCAGCCACCGCGGCCTCGAGCGCTTCCTGGACCTTCGCATCCTCCAACCCATTCAGCGACATTCTTGTCCCGGCCGAGTTCGCGTCCCAGAATAGCTAAGCTGGCGAGGGCGCGCGCGGGATACAGCAAGGGGAGACGAAGATGGGAGGGGTTCGGCTAGGCGTAAGCAAGACTCGCTGGCGGGTTCAATACCGTATGGTATTTCTACGGAGAGACCCATAAACATATGTCGTCAAGCGGCGATTCACGAGTAGGCGCAACCCGAAGATCCGGGAAACGAGCGCAACATCGAAACGGCGCAGTCACAATGTACTCCGTATGAGCGGGACAAACTCCAGGATCACGGCTATCGATTGGAACGCTCTCTGGCTAGCCAAGAACGACAGGCTGAACGGCGGGAAATTAAAGATAAGAAATAAATATGAAGATAAAGATAAGAATAAACGAAGGCTCCGGTTGACTGGTTGAAACGAAGGACAGTCCAACCGAGACGAGCGGGATGAAAAGAGGTGGGAATATTCAGATAATTACCGACCGTGGGGATCGGGAAGTGTGGGAGGGTGTACGAAGTATAGGTCGGTAGCTCTAAAGACGCCCGGGATGCTACTACAGACCTACCTAGGGTAATCAGGTACGAGGTGCATATAATAACGACGATAAGTTGGATGTATGTTCCCCCACTTCTTGTGCCTCCTTAGCTACAGAACTACAGCGCCTCTGGTGAGCAAAAAAGAGTTCTAAAATGCCCCAAAAGGGAAGGGAGGGGTAGCTAGCGCCCGAGCCAAGAATGTGATATTAGTGACCCAGGGGTCTACATGTACCATCGATCCTCACAAATGAGCTGTACGGAATATGTTTTCTCAGGTCCACAAAGTCGTTGAAATTGAGCCATGGCCAGGGGAGCAATATCTTGTTAAAGCGTTCAAGTCCAATGACAAACGAGGGGGATACGGGGTTTAACGTAACGATGGTCACAATCTTTAAATTTAAAGTACCTACCTCTTCAAGATTGCCAATCAGCATTTTGAAGCTAATGGAACCAGGGACCAACGGAAAACAACGTGTTAGGGCGGGTAGGGGATCGCCAATCTAGTTAGCGTATTTCGATCACGCAGTAGTGCCTCGAGGAGAAAAGGGAGGGAAGACATCATTAAAGGGGCTACTTCAGATATAGGCCCCTGCATATCTGTTCTTGACGTGCAAGTCACAACACCAAGGGATCATGCAGCCCTCGGCAAACTTATTATATTGGATGCCATTATCGTCCGAGTCTTTAATGAGATACCTAATTGCGTCCCGGTCGGCAGCGGCTTCGAGCAGCAGGTAATTTTAACCCCACGCACATAAAACTTAGACTGCATCTGTACATAATCCGATATGTCAAAAAAATTTAGTGCAAAACATCTGCAGGTGTATTGACCTCTCCACCCGAGGAACCAATAGACCCGCATCAATCATCCATGACACTTACCGGGTCGGTAGCATCGTCCGAGCATCTGCATCAAAACTTCGTTAGCAGTGTCAGATGAAACACGTTCATGAGCCTTTCCCGCCCAACCCATCAGCAGTTCGTCTGAACCTTAGAACCGTTCGGGAACTGCGACGTAGATCGTGCGATACGTCACTTATCACACCTACAAAAGTTAACAGGCTCAACAACGAAACCATCTCGAATCCAGAACGACACAGAACTACAGCCCTGGGTCACCCGTTGATCTCAAGTATTCGATGCCACCAATCATACGATTTCTTGTGACCTCTATCACCATCCTGGAACTCCGCATTTTAGTGAGTGGTTACTAGAGATTCAGCATCCCCTAATGGGATGGTAACATGCAACAACTCCCGCAGCTATTTAACTAAGAGAACATTCGCCTACTATCCTAGCATGGACAAGGCAGGCAGCTCGATCTGTCTCTCCCTTGCAACGAGAGGGGCCTTTTGTTATGATAAAGATGCCATCGCCAAGAAGGGAGCGACATCGAGGTTATTAACGTAGCCCACTTCTTCATGAACAGGATGCTCCGTATGAGAAGTGAGGAGCTGGTTTTGCTTCTCCGGATTACGATGTTCGAGATCTCTCACGCACCACGAGGTTATTGGTACCGGTATTACAGCAAGATGGCCGTGATACGTTCCACGGTTATCTGCAATACACGCAGTTCTTGGACTGAGAATCGCAGGCGGTACCTTCACAAGATGGGGAAATTCTATCCAGATCATATCCAGAGCGAACACAAAGGGTCTGCAGATGGTTGCGATGTAATGGCACAAAGACTATTGTTTCTGTTTTCAAGGGAGGACGTGACGAAAGAGAAGGTGGCTGTTGGCCGTTTATCCAAGAGGAGCCGGGACATAGACGAGACTTTTGCCCAAGGCGAGGATATGAGATCATGCTGTGTAGGCTAGCCTGAGGGGTGCTGATCCTGCGAAGCTTCAAACCATGCTAAGTCGGCTTCCACCTCCTCTCCAGACGGGCTAACCTACCTTCCACAGTACCTCTGCTCAATAAACTCCAGACTATGACATTCGGTCTCGACTATGAAGACCGCACACGGGTGACTTCGCCACCAGGAAAGGCCCCATGCCGTTGCAAGGGGCAATCCATAAACTGTGCAGTAACCTATTTCAGTATCCTGCAGGGTTAAGCACTATCTTTCTCTCCCAGAGTTGTAGAGCAGGTGGACGAGAAACGACCACAAAGGTAATATTCTGATGATGTAATTGTTCAACGAGGGTATGTCTATCTTTGGGAGGTTCTACCTCCAACCAACAATGCTTGTGCCTACATTCTTGCGACTCGAATTAGGGGCCGCCTTTGTGCCCACTATCATGAAGCCTACTGTGTCAATTTGGAGGATCTAGTCTGTCAGACATTAAACACACTACTCATTCTGTCAAATTCGTGACCTTTTCCACGTCTCAGACCAAATGGGTTGATGCAGACGTGGCTAGGTTGCGGGATTGAGCAACAGTTGTTCATACGTTAGCTTTCTGGGCTCACAAAATTAGTGATTGTGGATAAACCCCTTTTTTGAGTAACGTTGTTGATAATATCTTCTTTAAGCTTCCTTTCACATTACGGTCCACAATGCAACAAGAATAAAGATGATAGACAACAAAGAGAAGTCACAATCGCCATTCAGCTCCTCTTCTACTGCCCGGATACAAAATGGCTGGCTCGGTGGCGATATCGATCAGGCTCTGGACTACCAAGACATTCGAAACATAGACATACTGCCGTCTTCTTCACTTCAACAACACCTCTGACATGGACGCGTTGCCCTCATTTTCCTCGATCGCCGTTGCTGCACAGTCCAAGAGCATCCTGAAGAAGTCCCTCAAAGGTGCAGACGTCTAAGAAGGCTGCCGTCGTCGACGGCGTTGCCCGCGATATCGCCACCGGCGAGGAGGTATGCCAGAGTGCTGTGGACGGCGCCTCATCTAGGGCATTGGAGAGGAGACAGCGCCATGAGGAGGGTCAGGCGCTCCTGATGGGCCAGGCCGAGCGCAACTCCCAGTTAGTTGCGTAGAACGTGGTGGGTCGTGAGGAGGAGGTGAAGTTTTAGGTCAGTCTCAGTCTGCACTGACTAGTTTCGTTTCAAGTGTCTTGATTATTATATAAACCATTTCCCAGCACCTTATAAGAAGTTTGGGATTCGACAATCGCCGTCTCGGAATCCATGTCTTTCGAATTCATGCTTAAGCCCACAAATAAGAGGGATGTAAAATGGGGGAAAGGCCGACTTAGAGCTACTGAAACTGGTTGCTTGCAAAGATATATAACTGCATATATAAGCCAAGCCAGAAGATTGCAAGTGCTTCTTTCTATTCCTAGAGTGTCTATCTGTCTACTTCCTATGACAGTATGTCCAAGATAACTTTACACATTTCTACGCACTTCTCCTCTTCAAGCCTCTGTGCAACCAGTTGAAGATTGATAGGCATACCGTGAACCGCATCGGCATTATCTAACTTCGGTTAGCTATCTATGTCGTTCTGATCCTAGGAAGCTTGGTGACTTACACTCTTTTTGTATCTGTTTGTCTACATCTGTCATCGGTTGGTAGTCATCCCCTAGTGGTCTATCCACCGACCTTTCGACAGTCAGACCAGTGGGAAACGAGATGCAAGAGTAGTCAAGCACATTGTAAACCCCGGTATATCCAACTAGGAGATATCGGAGTCAGTTTTACTCAAGCCGCTCAGTGCACCCAGCATTCGGCGTACTCACCATGCTTGAACTTCCCGTTCTCCACGCTACTGTACGGAGTAGTCGGACACAGGATCGCATCAATACCCGCGGCTAACCAGCGATCGAGGTACCGCTTCTGGTAGGCCTGGCGCTCGAGATGTAACTGCCAATACTCGAAGCCAGTAAGCGACTTGGCATCTTCGTACATCTTCATCTCCGGCCGCCACGGCTCGCCCGTGCGCTCAAGCTCGCGCCGAATCGCCTCACCACCGTCCGCAACGAACATGCGGCTCAGAAGCGAGGCACCCTCGGGCTGGTCCACCGAAGACCAGTCGCAGACCTCATGGCCCGCGTCCTTCAGCTTCTGGGCGACCGTCTTCAGGGCGCGGGCCACAGGGGGCGTGGGGAGCGCCATGCCGTCGTCCCAGAGGACGGCGATCTTCAGCTTCCGCGGCAGCGAGACGCTCCGCCAGGGGATAGGCAAGCAGCGTGGGTCTATCAGCCACGGTTCGGAGTCGACCACTATCTTGCTGTAGGCCTCGAGGTCCGCGAGGGTCCGCGTCAGCGGCCCGTTCACGGAGTGCACTGCCTCCTGTCCCGGCATGCCGGACCGGCAGCGCAGCGTGGGGAAGCGCCCGAACGAGGGACGGAGCGTGAATAGTCCCGTGCAGGCCGCCGGGATGCGCAACGAGCCTCCGATGTCCGTCCCTACGCCCAGGGGGCTGCCCTTGAACGCGATCAGGGCAGATTCGCCGCCCGAACTGCCGCCGCTGGTGAGTTTGCGGTTAAGCGGGTTGACTGTCCGCCCGAATGTGTTGTTCACGCTCTCGGCGATCATCATCGCTGTGGGCACGTTGGTCTTGACATAGAAGACGGCACCGGCAGCGCGGAGAACATCCGCGAGTACCGCGTCGTATTTGGCCGGGTCCCCTATATGGGACGTAAAGCCGACGGTGGAGTCCAGCCCTAGAAGGTTGAAGTTGTCTTTCAGGGAGATGGGTAGCCCGTGTAAGGGGCCGAAGGGCTTGCCCGTCCGAGCGAGATGCTCGTCCAGCGACTTTGCTGATGAGATGGCGCGCTCGAAGCATGTCTCAGAAAGGCAATTGGTCTATATCGCACGTTAGCTGTACCGTCGACATATTTGGTTAGATATACCAGTTAGCCACCTACCAGTTGATGCGCGGCAGCAGCACGCTTACAGAAGGCCCTCGTGACAGCTTCGGACTTCAGCTCGCCCGAGGCAAGTTTAGGAAGCAATTCCAGAGCGGTAAGTTCGGTAATATCAAGTTCTTCTTGGGTGAACCAGCCCGAGGTCTTGGGGAAGTCTGTCGCATCTTCTTGACTCTCCGGTGGCAGCAGATCGCGGGGGATCCGCCACTCCTCGGGGATTGAGTTCAGCAGATCTTGGCGCTTTCGCGCGGCGAGAGCTTCCCAGTTGTTGGCCATTTCTAGGGGCTGTGATTACTGCATGTCTTAACGAATCGATTCGACTTGGTAAGACCTCAAGGACGACGCTGGACTCTATATCGACACTATAGCTTCTTCTCCTCGGTTCGGCGTCCCGAGGTCGGCATGTTATTAGCCGATTATGTGGCACCAGCCGGTCATGCGCTCTGGTCAGGCTGTATCTTACACAGAGAAAGGCACCGAGTAACGTTACTGGTGCACTATACCTAGGTTGTAAGTATGCTTGGTTACCCCAACTTTTCAGGGTTCGTGTTATCAAAGGCCCTTGCAGATGAACTCAAGAGATACCGGAGGAAAGTCGGAAGACAGGCTTCGTGGTATTGATATGGATCCATTGAGTGGAAAAACCCCCTTAATATGCATACTAGGTATAGTATCCCCTGACATTTTGAACACCTCTTCTTCCACCATCCCGTGGGCATTCCGGCAGCACAACCAACCTCTTAAGGCTTGATAAGGGGCAATCCCCACATATAGACTATACAAACTCCCCCCCCCCCCGCTGGCTGACTTCACAGCCAGAAACTTGCCAAGACAAATTCAAGAATGAGCTAGCGATCCCGTATTGTAGTTCCCTAAAACGACGATTAGGTTGCTCACTCTAACCTAACGTTAGCTAGTACTAGTCAATTATTTGCTGCACAAGGCGACCGGAGGGCGCGACGGATCTGGGGACCTCTCCACCCGATTTGGAGTCTTATCTCGAGACCCACACAAGGCGCTCGCTTAGATGTTGCATTCTTTCAACCTGCACCGTCCCTACATATATAAGTATCCGAAAGCTTCGTTTAGAAGCGCTTAGAGATGGACGAGCTGGGCCACTCTTAATATCCCGTCTTGGGCGGAAGTGTAGTAGAGCGACCGTCACTAACGAGGGTCGACTGAACGCAGCTGCAGCCATGGCATCCAAGATTCGGGAGTATTTCCGCGTCGAATACCAGCCTGGCGAGCGCAAACTTGTACAGAAGATTGACTTCTTCATCCTCACGTTCTGCTGCTTGAGCTACTTCACGAACTATGTAAGTGGTTCCCACCCAGCGCCGAAGGAGCCGTGGAAGCTCACGAAAATCCTTCATAGCTGGACCGTTCGAATCTGAACAATGCCTACGTGTCGGGTATGAGAGAGGACCTGAACTTTGTCGGGAACCAGCTCAATGTGATCAATACTTGTTTCACGGTTGGCTATATCGTCGGCCAGATCCCCGCCAACTTGTCGCTCCACTACATCAAGCCGCGGTACTTCTTCCCGGCCTGCATGGTGGTCTGGGCTGGTTTGACGATGATCACGGCGTCTGTGTCGAAGCCCCAGAGCATAATGGCCATTCGATTCTTCCAAGGAATAGCCGAGGCCACGACGTTCGTTGGGACTCACTACATTCTAGGCTCCTGGTATACGGAGCGTGAACTCGGCAAGCGATCAGGCATTTTCACCGCATCGGGTCTTGCGGGAACGATGATCGGTGGCTACATCCAGACCGGCATCCACCACAGCATGAACGGGAAACACGGCCTTGCCGGCTGGCGATGGCTCTTCATCATCGATGGTGTTATTACCCTTCCTGTTGCCATTTATGGCTTCATCTTCTTCCCGGACACCCCGCAGACTACACAAGCCTTCTACCTCACTGATGAGGAGAGGCGACTCGCTGTTTCGCGCGTTCCCCCTGTCGAGGATAGATCTCCCTTATCTCTTAGCTTCTTTAAGAGATCGCTGTCGTCATGGTTCTTCTGGGGCTTTGTCGTCCTATGGATCATCGCGGGTGAGACTGAGTCATTCAGCACGAACGCATTACTTGCGCTATACATGAAGAGCCACCCGACAAACTGTTACGAGGTTTCACAGCTTAACAATTATCCAACCGGAGTTCCTGCTGTTGGCATCATCTCGACTGTTTTCTGGGCGACGCTCACCGACTTCCTCAACGGCAAGCGGTATCTTGTCGGGTACTTCATCGGCATAGTAGGAGTTGCCACATCCGCGATGATCTTAGCAGCGTCGAATGATCCTACGAACCCGCAGTCCACCGCCATTGTCTTCGCTGCGTATTATTGGGCTGGTGCCGTCTATGCATGTCAGGCGACGTTCTTCGCTTGGGCCAACGATGCGCTCCGATATGAGGAGCACATGTTTCGCGCCATCGTACTCGCTGGTATGAACTTGGGAAGTAATGCCGTTAACGCCTGGTGGAGCATCGTGTTCTACGGGGCATCCATGGCGCCCTGGTTCAAAGTAAGTCATATTCCACAACCCGGGGCTCCAGGCGTACGCAACACTAACAATGTTGTAGCGTGGTATGTGGGCCATGATCGCCGCGTCCATTGCCTTGGCTATATGGACCGCGGGGCTTTCTTACAGCACCGCTAAGCTGGAGAAGCGTCGCAAGGCGGAACTAGCCACGTCTCAGCAGGAAAAAGGGGAAGCTGACATGAATATGCTTGATTGAGCCTGAATCGGCGCCATGTTAGTTTGCAACCCGGGATGGTATCTACATTCAATACTGCGATGAATCGAACATTGCTCATATATGTGGTCCTCAACAGCTGATAAGCTATATCTAGGACCCTGGGCTACTGTATCATTCGACGTGTGAGGCGCCATAGTGTCTGGAGATGCGGTTCTAAACCTTAAGAGGCAACAATCCGGCGAACGCTAGGCGCCCTTTCCCCAGACTCTCACTCTCGGGTGTTCATATTCACCCGGTAGGCAGACTAAAGTCCGGGCATGAAGCCGATGCGGGTACGGCCAACTTTCCCAGCCGACTAGCAGTTTCGGGTTACTATATGCGGTCGTAGTACTCACTTATTCCCGCCGAGGCGCTTAGGCGTTGAGGGGATAGTATATTACGTATTGGTATTGGCTTCCTCTTCTAGTTGGACATGCTCGCCAGACCACCTCCGAACTACCCCGGACCGGCATCGTACCTGGGTTTAGGGCTATAGGCCATGACGACGAACGGATCGAGGAATGTTTGATGATCCCCTCCCCTCATTGGACTTCGGCCATCATGACAAGTTCTAACCCTGGCCTCACGGGCCAGAAGCACGAAATCCTCACACCTTACTACTTTCGTGGTAGCTGTCGCCGCGAAGGGCGTCCATATCGAGGCTGGTTGCGCCCATCGGCGGCTATGGACATGGTGTGTCGCATGCTGTCCAAAGCATTGCTGCGACTTTCTTCAGGGCCAGCAGAATTAGGCATCCTGGATTCCAACGGATCCATAAATAATGGTCTCGCCGATACAGAAGCAGGGACACCCCTTAACCACATCGTATCTTACGTCAGCTGTCGCCGGCTTGTTCTGGTAACCATCGTTCACCTAGCCGCGCTGTGACGACTACGCTTTTTTCCATTCTATAGTGGTGAGACGACGTAAGCCGACTAGGATTGCCAACTGCCTTCGTGTCATGCCGTCGTTATCCGACTTCAGTGCTGTGAAGTGACGCAGAGTCGCTGCGCCACTTCACTGATCTGGGTGGTGAAGTAGATGGTTGTCGGATCCGATGGGGTGAAAGTCCGGACAGAAAAGCTTATGCGAGATGTTCGCGAGCTCAGGAATGCTGCTGTACGGAGGCTGGGGCTCATGAAGTCTCGACATCCAATCAATACACCCCTAAACTCAACAAGGAGAAAGTTTAGAATGCAATGCAACAACAACTACGGTCTCATGCGCCCCCGCCGCCCCAGCGAGTATATCATATAAGGTATGATTGACTTGCTCGACCAATCACAAACTAGTGATAACAACTGTAGATTACGTGCTAGCAAGTGGTGATAGCTTCATCACGCTATCTTGGCGGGGTAATATTGTGAGGAGGGGCATACCAAAAAACTAAAGCTTTCTCAATTCCATTATGGGAGTGGACTACAGACTCTCTTAACTCTGATCGGTGCTCGAGGAAACTCTTTTCTTGGGGGAAGAAGAAGCCCCGGTGCTGATTCGAAATCGTTACCAGGGACGCAGCCAAGCAGACCCCTACCCACCCCCGATCTGCGACCCCGCATGATCGAGTATCAGCATAGAGTCTCTGATCAGGATGCGAGGATTGCGGGGGCTCACGCTGCCTCTCCCGGAGCGGTTCAAGGCACTCCCGTTGCCCGTGATCCAGATCATTGGCCTGTTGATCGTCGTCAACCTGCTGGTCTGGGTAGTGGCCGGTATAGTCCTGCATTACCTCCCGGCGATGATCAGCCCGGCGGTACTGTCGTACACGCTGGGGCTCCGGCACGCCCTAGACGCCGACCACATCAGCGCCATCGACCTGATGACGCGGCGGCTGATCGCGTCGGGGCAGCGACCCGTGACCGTAGGCACCTTCTTCAGCCTCGGGCACTCCACTATCGTAGTCGTCACGTGCGTCGTGGTGGCCGCCACATCGGGCGCTCTGCGCGACCGCTTCGACAACTTCGCCTACGTCGGTGGAATAATCGGTACCAGCGTCAGCGCGGCCTTCCTCATCTTGCTGTGCCTGGGCAATGGCTGGGTGCTGTACCGCCTGATCCGACGCCTGCGCCAGGTCCTGCGCGAGCCCGAACCCCACTCCTCCGTGGACGAGGACGGCGCCGATGAGGATCGGGCCGCTGCTAACCTCCAACTAGAGGGCCCGGGATTCCTGGCCAACGTGTTTCGGAAAGTATTCCGTATTGTGGATCGTCCATGGAAGATGTATCCGCTGGGCGTCTTGTTCGGTCTCGGCTTCGATACCAGTTCTGAGATCGCGATTTTGGGTATCGCCAGTATCCAAGGGGCCCAGGGTACTAGCTTATGGGTTATCCTCATATTCCCGATCCTATTCACTGGTGAGTAAATTCGAATACTCCGTGATGTTTCGTGTCCATTGACGAGACTGCAACTAGCCGGCATGTGTCTACTCGATACAACTGACGGCGCTTTGATGATGAGCCTCTACACATCGAAAGCGTTTGCTCGCGACACGGTCGCAATCTTGTATTACTCGATTGTCTTGACTGCTATCACTGTTGTGGTCTCCGCATTTATCGGTATAATCCAGGTGTTGTCGCTGGCGCAGAACGTTGCCGAACCGGAGGGCAAGTTCTGGGATGGCCTAAGTGCCATATCGGACCATTTCGAGATCATAGGCGGTAGTATCTGCGGGCTCTTCCTCCTTGTTGGTATTGGGTCAATCCTTGTCTACAAGCCATGGCGGCGCCGAATGGGAAGCCGAAGAATCCAGAGGGTACCGGAAACTGACAGCGATGGTCTCTTTCACGATGTGGGAGACGAGCCTATAAACAGTTCATAGCTTGAGATTGACACCTGGCAGACTAGAGTGATAAAGGTTGTGGGAGTATGCAGCCCCACTAGCAACATCTCGTCGCTGTAGGTTATGCATTGATATCTATCTAGCCTTATCTATGTTTCCGGTAGATATAGGAACAGCAGTCTGCCCTCGGATGAGACGTTGACTGTAACCCGGAAATGTTAGATACCTTTCCCGGCTCTCCCTGGATGAACCGGCAATAGATTACAACGACCTCAGGCTTAGCGCCCAGCTTTCTCTCCAACTTGAGTGATCACAGTTGACTGTTATTATAACGTACCCTGTACACCCGGCTACTCAGCAGACTTGGAACCAAACGGCCTTTACCCTGGATGTCGGTAGTTGCAAATGCCGTTGTCCATACTTCGCATGCGCCTATCAGAGCGGTAGGATTGGCGCATAGCTCTACGTACGTGTGCCATATGATAAACGTCGACACTACTGCTTCTTCAATATTGCTGGGGGTCGGCTCTCTAGCTCACTGGGCTTGCTACCCAACTAATCCGAGCACGCTCACTCAGCGGCCCAAGAGACTCAGACGAAATCCGGCTTGCAATGAGTTCAGCTGGGTCAGCTTACGTTTCTACCCCTAACAATGATAACTCGCAGACCTCAGCTATATGCTGCCTGGCTGCGCTGATTCGTACAAATTGCGAGGCCTTCAGGGGTCTGCTTCGAATCTCAGTTTGGTTCTTGATTCACAGGCGAGCCAAGTGAGTCTCGGACTCCTTACAAAACGTGGCATCGGCGGGTCTAGTTCGGGACGTTCTGCACGCGGGTTGTGTTTCAACGGCTAAGGCACCTGCCGGAAAAAGTCATTGGGGGAAAAGGCTGAAGCAAGCGAACGGCGCTACCCGATCCTAATCCGCCGAGGAAGCCGTCATCAAGGAACCGCAACGCAGGTACAGCCCAGGGGCTTATGCATGCGCCTCAGCTCATGTAAGCCCCGGAGGAAACCAGAATGAAGGAAGATGTCTGACAACTTGCTGGGACTTGGGGTTCCCCTGAGCAGAACCTTGTGGCACGCTCCGAAAAACGTCGTGGGAGGCCAAAACTAAAACCTCTCGCACATACGGCGACCTTCTTCGACCTACCTTTGCTGATACTACTTCGCGATGATCATGGAACCGCGGCGCTGGTATCTCACCACTACAAGGTAGTCTAGTCCCAGAATACACGCGCGGGCGCGACATCGACCGCCAACTATGTCGTACCAATTGCGACCGTTGCAGTCACAATCACCGCAACAGCGACAGCAGCAGCAGGAGTCGGAATACGGGACGTACGACAGTAGCAACGGCTCCGCTCCATCACATTCATACACCCTGTACCCACCGCAATACCAATGGCCGCGGGCCTACGGAAACGGCGTTGGCGGCGTTGATCGCGCGCTATACTGGATGCAGAACAGCCCTGCGGTGAAGATACCCCCGCAGTTGTCTTCGGCAAAATCGCCTTTTAGTAATGGTTACGGCGCCAGCAACCCCGGCACCGACCCGTTAAACAGCGAGTATCCCCACTCCCTACCATCGCGGACCGTGTCGTCCCAGCACCGGGGCCCTAGAATATGGGGGATCAAGCGCGGTGCGTTCTTCATCGTCCTCGCCATAGGCTGCTCTCTGATGGTCGTGGGAATTGCTACCGGTGTTGGTGTGGGGTTGTTGTTGAGGGATACCACTCCGAGGTAGGCGATGTCTTCCATCCCTACCTAGTGTTCCTAACCCTTCTCCTTCTATCACGTCACATAAAAAAAACCTGGACACACACTTTGCTCTTTGCCCTTGGTCCCCTAATTCATTGATAAGCTCATCATACTTCCCGGGGCGAGCTGAATACTTGCCTTGCAGGCCGGCTAGTCCAAAAACTAACCCAAGATATCACACCTAGCGAAACATCCGATCCCTCATCATCATCAACCACAACAACGGCAACAAGCACGTCAAGCGCCTCGGCACCTAGCTTCACGGGCACCGTTGTATCGGCGCCCGTCACTTGTCCGGAGAATAACAACACGGTATACGTGACCACCGGCGACGCGCCGAAGCCGTTCAACGTGGAGTGCGGGCGGGACTACAGGTCCGACGATGGTGCGCACGATATGGCCACCAGGAGGGACGTCGCGACCATGGCCGAGTGCGTTGACCTGTGTGGCAGCCGCGCTGGATGCGTGGGTGTTGGCTACGGCGACTTCGACGGTACCTGGACGTGCTGGCTCAAGAGCCAGCTGGGGCAGCCGAACTGGAGCGGTGGGTGGTATGCTGCGCGGCTGCAGAATGTGGACTGATGACCAGACTTCTCGGGGGCGATTTGAATCGGTAACCCTGAAGGATTTAGGTGCCACAAATGAGGGAATAGGGGCTCATTGGAATGGGCCGGAATGCACGAAGCTATTCCCAGCTTATGGGCACTTGAAAGGATGTTATTGGGTAAGAACGATATCAACGACATTTTGACGAGGTGTCCGGCGTTCGAATAGGAGCTTGATGATGCTGGTGGCTTTATTATGAACGATATGAGAGGTATAACAAGCCTTGGATGGCGTACATTGATGCCCAAACTCCTTGAATAATGCAGTTGCACGACGACGCTCAGTCTATTCTATCGAGACCCCACCCTCCACCGAAGATAAAAATACAACTCAATTATTGCTTGCGCAACTTCAGCACAATCCAAGCCGCAATGCGATATCCCGCAACGATTCCCAGCATAATACCGACATTGCGGCCCATATGTCCCGGCTCGTAGCCGTACTGGTCGAGGACGCCTTGGCCGGCGATCTGGCAGCGGTCCGCGAGCTCCGTCTGCCACATGCAGGCGCACTGCTGCTGCTGCCCCCCCTCTCCCCCGGTGGCAGCGCACTCGTAGACGCGAGTGCCGAACTCATTGACCATCATGCCCTCGAAGACCCACTTCTGGTAGTCCCAGTAGTGGAAGACGTAGCGGTAGAAGACGTTGAGAACGGTGGGCTGCACGAGGAAGCCGCCGACCGACATCCAGAGGCCGTTGGCGAAGGCCACGAGGGCCAGCGCCACCACAAACGACGGGAAGAGCGACGAGAAGAGCACCACGAGCGACTCGGCCGCTAGCAGGTCCAGGAACAGCCACATCACCCACGTGAAGAAGGCCGTGACGTCCGGCCGCAGGTTGATGAGGTAGTACGATATCGCGGAGAAGAGGATCGAGATGAAGACTGGCGCGAGTAGTCGTGTTAGTGTGCGGGTGAACGGATAGATGTTTAGAGGGTGAATCTGGGCGGGGTTGAGACTTACAGAGGTACGGGATCCCGATCAGGAAGTTGGACACGATGAGCTCCGCTGCGCCGTATAAGCCGTTGTGGTGTTCCTTGACGTACTGCGAGCGGTCCTCGAGGAACGCCGGCACGTAAGCGACTGCCATGAAGGACATGAAGGCCGCGGCAAAGAACTATAAGCGTCGCCCCGTTAGCCCGGGCCGTATAGAGACACGGTTACGCTGCATCAGGACTCACAATCGCGTTGGTAAAGGGGATGATAGACGATTGATGGGTGCTCAGCCGCAGCCAGACGGTGCCCATCATGATCGCAAGACCGGTGTACATGGCAATGCGGATGCCGTAGGCCACTACATCCCGATAGCTCTTGATGAACGAGCGGCGAAGGAGCGTCGTGACCAAACTCAGTGAGCTTGGCTTTCGCCTCTCGTGCTCGCGGCGCAGGTCTAGCTCGCCGCTAGGCCCGACAGAAGCGACTTTCTTGTGCACCTCTTGGTACTGCGCCGAGTCACTCCATGCCCCGGCCAGTGTCCGCACGAGCTCCTGCGTATAGGCAGGATTCGCGCTAAAGTCCGTGTTTATGAGTTCCAGAACAAATTCGGCTGGGTTCGTGTGGTTGGGTATCGCGTGGCCCAGCTCCGCGTAGTAATCCGTGACTCTATCGACGGGCCCGAAGTAGTGCGGTTGGCCGTTGGAGAGGAGCAGAAGTTTATCGAAGAGGTTGAATGTGTTTGTCGACGGCTGGTGAATGCTTGCGATGACGATCAACTGATATAGACATCAACTAAAGCTGCTCCCGATATAGGTTATGAGCTCGTACTTACCTTGTTTTGCTTAGCAACGCCTCTCAGATAGCTGATGACCTCCAAACTAGCAGCCGAATCGAGACCGCTCGTCGGCTCATCAAGGAACAGGATCTTGGGACTGGTAATAAGCTGACTAGCGGCACCGACTCGGCGCTTCTGGCCGCCGCTGATGCCTTTGCGAATTGGCGTCCCGATCAAGGTGTTGGCCTGGTCCCGCAAACCGAATGCTTCGAGCAGAGCGTCGATACGAACGATGCGCTCCTTAACAGGCAGAGAACTTTGGTGAACATTAGGGGGTGTACAGGGTAACCCAAGAGCAAATTCCGACTTACCTCGCATTGGTTGACAGCCGGGCAGCGAAGTCTATCGTCTCCCGGACTGTCAAGGAACCTATCAAGGCATCCTCCTGCTCGACGAAGCAGCTGATATCTCGAAACGTGCTGAGAGGGATCTCGGTGCCATTGACTAGGACGCTGCCAGAGACTTTATGCGCATGCGCGTCGCGTTGGGCGAGAACATTCAATAGTGTGGTCTTGCCGCACCCAGAGGGGCCCATCAGCGCACATATCTCACCTGTGCAAGTCATCAGCGCTCTCTATTCGACATCGGTTAAGAGCCTGTCTAGGACATACCTGCTTCCACAATGCCCTCCACATTGTCGACGATGTGACGAAACTGTTTGGTGTTTCTGTCCTTCACGGTAACCGTCACTCCTCGCCAGGTCAGATGGTGAACCGTGGTGTTCAGTAGGTGTGCCTCGCCATCGAACACGCTTTCCGGGTCGAGCGTATTGGCGGATTGCGAGGATGGCTGGTAGGAGTCTCCGCCGCCGCCTTGAACTGCCGTCAAAGCAGAGCCCTTCTCTGCTCCTGAATTGGCGCTAACCATAGTGACACGTGGTGCGGAGGAGAGTGTAGAGAAGCCCAGGGGTTCTACTGATGTTGTGCAACCTGCGTGGCATGCAGTAGTGTGCTGCGAGAGATGTCTAGAGGACTGCAGAAGCTTTTAAGGATCAACTTCTGTCGGTCTATAATTCAACACAAGACGTAGCTAGGAGAACTGGACCTGTTTTCTCTGCTGCTTGATGCCATAGGCGGAGTCAAAGGGATGAGCAGCTTAAGTTATAGATATTCCATACTGGATCACGCCGAGAGCCATGCAAATTCGCTCTCAAGAAATATTTTCCTCCAGATAGCTAGGCTTTGTGTCTAAGACCCCATGTGATAGGACCAACCTGGTACAATGGGTACTGTGAGGAAAAACGAAAGGCTCCATGAGCACAGTCATCGTCGGCTGAGCCGACTCAGCCAACGTCTCTCAGGTGTGCCGGGGTCATCGCCGCTTATTTCCCGGCAAGGGGAGACCGTAGTCGCTGGTTGCGGCCTTGTTCTATCACGGCACTTCTTGCTGAGAATGTAGACAAATAGTAGTGGGACTGGGTGGGGAGATGTGAGGTCTCCGGGAGATATATTGGGCAGAGGGTGGTCGCCGAGGACCTACGACTAATCAACAATTTATCGAGACTCGGGATTCTCGCTAATGAGACACTCGTGGGTCCTGACATGCAGTACCTGCGCCATCCCCGAGACATGGGGGGTTACCGTTTTCGGCCCATGGGCTCTCTCCGTGCGGTGTCGCTATGCGTTACGGGCTATTCACTCCTAAGGAAACAAAGGCCAAAAGAAAATAGGGCCGCGCAAGGCCGACACAAGCAACGTTGTAAGTAATTTGCGACATGCGCACGAAACGGGTTGAGCATGTGGCTTAGGTAACACTCGCGGTGGGAGAAATATCGCGTTGGTGAGGAGACAACCGTCACTGCTAGGTTAGGAGTCGCCGAGTGTACAAGAAACGGTATTTTCTAAGTTAGAGGTGAGCAACTTCAGCTGATGAGTTCAGGCCAATGTGAGTCTATTCAGGGCCTCCGAATCGGTGGAGTGCTTACGGAGGCCTGGTTGGAATGTCCTGATTAAGATAACCGAGGACGAAATATCAAATAAATTCCTAACTTCGGGCTTGGTCGCCGATTATCCACCTGTACTAAGCAGCCCTAAGCGCGGCGGCGACCTTCTGATCTGCGGGGCCGAGATTTTAGTGGCGGGATTTCTCAGGTCGCCGTCCCCTCGCCTCTTGGCAGAGGCCGCTTACGGTGTAGGCTAACGAATACATGCATCCATAAAACTCTCTGCCGACAGAGCGGATGAACACCAATATACCACAGTAGTTCGTCAATACTAGGTGCTAGCGCATCTCAATAATCGCTAAGGAAACATGTAGGGTCTGGTTATGTCGAGGCTTAGCCTTTTGCATGTTTTCTGACCGCCGCTTATAGGACGCAGGGGCGGAGGTCGCTTAGAGAAAGCTGACTATGGCACTAGCGCATCTGGACGGCGAATGGGCCTGTAGTTGGGGGTATGAGTGAGACGAGACGGGGCAAAAGCCGCCAAGCCAATAGGGGGTCGGTCGAGCCAGGGAGCTGATATATAGTCGACCCAAGCTGGCTTTTGAGTATTACACACTTTTATCGTCACATCTTGAACCTATCTCAGGACCTCCTAGATGAGGCGAGACGAAAGCCTCAATTAGAACCCATCATGTGAGACAGACCAGTATGACCGAATTCCTAGCCGATATCCCTTCGACGTTTCCATTTCTCCCTTCATACCAATTGCAGCTCAGCAGCTCTTTACAATTACGGCTCCCCTCCTTGTGTGGTGCGCACACGTGCACTCCTCCCTTTTTTGTTTGAAAGCGAAGACTGAACCAATATACAACGCGAGACGCACACGACTGACAACCAAACCCAAACTCCTCCATCATGAGGATGGTCAATCATCTGATTCGCAGGTCCGAATACATGAACCCTTCAACACGATATGCCGCACCGAGAATACAATAGGGTCAAAGCGTAGGGGCTAGAGAATGGTGTTGATCTCCCCCATAATTCCCTCGTCGGCGGCCATGCTGCTGATGATCTGCTCTTGGGTAAAGCCGATCCAGTAAGAGGGGTTTTCTTGCTGCTGCGCTTTCTTCGTCCGGTAGATTTCCTGCGCGACCCCCTTCACCTGGCCCGATGCCTTCTGCGCCGCCTTCCACACCGCGCTCAGCTTGTTCAGGCCCCCAATGTTCAGGCTGATCTGCTGCCGCAGGTCATCCTCGTCGGCGATGAAGTACAGAGCCCACTTGCTAAGATGCACGATGGAAGACATGGTTAGGACGCACGTGAAGAAGTGCGTGTGTGTGGTTATTGGCACGCTGTAAGTCACCAACTTGCTCACCTCACAGGCGGCCGTGACTATATGTTTGGTGTGGATGTTGAAGTCATCACCACTTTGAACCGCCCGGTGCGGTGCGCAGGCTGTGACTTCGCGGGCTGGCGAAGTGTCTAGCTGCGACAGAGGCTGATGCAGCATTATCGAGCACCTGATGTTCGCACAAGTTAGCTATCGCTTATGGAGTGTATTGAAGAGACATACGCATGGATAATCATGTGCGCCTGGAACATCATCTCGTCCACTTGGCAGTCTTCGGTCAAGCAATTGCGTTTCGAAGCTGGTAGGTGTAAACGCCAATTCGACAGATGCGATTCGATCCTGTCAATATTATCGTCGCTGGGGAAGCCGTTGTTCGGCAGGCGCATCATGCGGCCGAGATTCTTAATCGCAGCTATCCGATACGTAAAGGACGAGAACTCCCTCTCCTCCCCACTGAAGAGTTGATCATCGAAGTCCTCCATATACATAGGTTGGGGTATGTTCTGGTATCACCGTCAGCCACGCTTGTCTTTCTCGCTTTGAAAGGAGACATACCCCCGACAAGTACTGCCGTTCTTCGCAGGGCAGAGCTACGTCAGCAAGAATATCATAGAGCAGGAAATTCGTGGCGCGGTGTACTCCTGCCACCATGCCATCCACAACCAAGAGATCCCACCACGTTCGCCGCCAACTCTCCTCTAGGATTGGGTTTCCAGTCCCGTGTACCGTCGCATAAGCCCGCGTATACAGACCTATCTCGACGGCTAGCTGTTCGACGTCTAGGAGTATTCCCCGCGCCCTCTCTTGTTCACAGCTTCCATCGAGGCCTATGAGGACAATCGACATTGCTTGGACAAGAAATCCATCCTTTGTGACGTCCGGGGCATAAATCAGCCGCATAGCCTCGTCGAATAAGCTGGCCCGAGTCGGACCGGCATCGATATAAAGCGACCCGACCCACTTCATCGCAGCCATCAGGTGTTCCAGGTTTCTCTCCTTGGCCATCTTCAAAAGCTGCTCTTTCGGCAGCACGGCGGGATGGCCTGGGAAGAAGTGAAAGTAAAACGAGTCGATGCACCTGTCTGACAGACTCCGTTGAGGGCGGAAGGGGGCTTCTACCAGAGCACCATTGCTAGCGTTCAGATACGGATTCCTGTACAGCTGCATGCTGTTCATAGCGGGCGTCACGAATGGCGTGAGCGGCGGTTCCGTAAATACTAGGCTCGGGTTGAAGCTCGCAACGCTCGGAGGGGCGGGGGATGCGACGGTGGCGCCGAGTAGCATTGGGCAACTATCACTACCGCTGCCGACCGACGGAGGGGAATCCGAGGCATGACGCTTGTTCGGGTTCGCCGCAGGGTTCTTCCTGGGGCCCTTGTAACCACGTCGCGAAGCTATATATATGCACTCCGAGCTGGTCGACTTGCAACGCGAGCATGGTTTTGCCCCGTCGCATTTTAGGTGTTTACCCCGCTGTTAGGAGAGGATCTCAAGTCAGCGCGGTCAAGCTACAAGAACGGGGGCCATGTTTCTTACGCATGGGAGACAGGCAGCTGTCACCGTTGGAGCCGCACGGGAGTCCGGGTTCGTGCCCACCGAAGCCGGAATCGCGGACATCAAGTGGGGTTCCGTAGTCGTATCCTGCGGAAGGATACTGTACAGATCTGAAGGCGATCCATTCGATGATGGTGAGATATCTTGAGTGTAGGTCGAATCCATGTTTGCTGTACACTCCTTGGCCGTTTCCAGTAAATAATTTTACCTGATCTTTCGGGTTCTGAGCGTCCAAGCTTCCTGTATTTGTAACATGGAAAGAAGCAGGACGCAGAAGATGTCTGAAATGTGACCATACTTACTACACCTTAACACAGCAATGTGCGGAAGACTCGGAGTGATCAGGGCCCCGATGTTGGTACGCTGGTATTATGTACGCTTATCCGTAGCCACTGGAGCAGCCGGCGGGTGTGCTTCAGCCCGGTTTTACAATTGAGGGCCCTGGTTAATCGTAGCACACGCTGAGCAGAGTCATCCGGTCGCGAATGGCGCTGCGGCTAATCATGGATATTGGGTGGGACTTCACTCTATCTCGCAACCGCCCGTCGATAAGTCAAAGGGTATGATTAGGAGGACAACGCTTCCGAACCTTGACTTACTTAACCAGGTCGATCAGCGATGTCGAATGAGGTGAGACTCTGCGAAGCCCGGGTCGGTCAATCTCTACCAGGCGATGACGGCGAGAACGAGAATAACAACAACGTCCGGATGTTTGACCACTACGCTGAAAATTGATGGTGTTCCAAGAGTCCAGGAAGCGCTAGATGTTACGGTGAGAGGCTGGGTCGATTCAGACACAGGATCGATGCTGGAGTCAATGCCGGAGGCTCTAGGTAAGCCTATATCTATTAGAACCTAGTCGCCAACGAGACAAGTGTAGGTGGGTAGGTTTGCGGATGGATATTCTATGATGTATGTATGGGGCACATCACCCAAGAACTCCCAGAGTCTCAATCTCCTCTCCCTTCTTTGACGTACCTAGTGAGGGGAAGCGGAAGTGGGCAAAATTAGGGGGAATCTTTCTGAGCGGTTGATTCGCCGCGTAATGTAGTCCCAAGGACTATGGACCGATGCGTCTCGAAAACAGGACTCCCGAGCCGATTGGACTTGAAAGCGTTGGATGCAGGTACGAAAGTATAGTGTTGGGGGAATCCACAAGATGTCAGTCAAAATGCTGGCCGAATGGCGCGGCACAGTACAGTATGTAATTCGAGTAAGCACCTTTGTCAGCACCTAATCTTGCTAATGTGGCCCATCCCATACATCTACACTGTAGCTAGACAGGGATGGTGGTGGCATGAAGGACGCGGGGTCCAAGCAGCCCAATTACAAGTCTAGGTCTGTCGATCTCCCTCGATCCCTGTTACCTCAGGGGTTCTTGCCTTTCACCTTGGTTTTATCGGTGGAGGTGACGTATTGTCTTGACGCCTTATTGACGCCAGTATCAGGACGTTGTCTCACACTTTCCCACGCCTTTCAGTTAATAAATCAACTGCCCTGCCCTACCACGGGTACTTAATTAGTCTCATAGAAGCTGGACGGGGACCAAGGCGGGAGACCAGGGGTCTAGTGCCTAGAGCCCGGTGCTGCAGGGATAGGGGAGCTGCTGCTTGTCGTGATAGGAGTGAATTGTATGATAACCCGGAATCAAAATGTCGATCAACCTAATCAGGTCCAAACTACGATGCCCAATTGGCAGTGACAGTGAAATGACTTGCGTCTAACCAGGTAATAGTGAAGCCGAGGACTGTGAAGGCCCCGTCTAAGTTTCCAATGCGTAGATCAATACTGTAACGTCAAAAATCTTCCCGAACATCGAGTATCAAATATCCCGAATGCCCACTTGAACAGAACCGTCGGACGCAGGGGAAGTCGGAATGCGTATAATGGGGACATCACTTGACAGGATCCCTACAGTAGCTTGGTCCGATGCTTGGCTGACGGGGATCCGCATCATATCCAAAGCTTAATCTCTACCGGAGATGCGGCACGCTTGCATTCACTGGGTGCCTCAATTCCTGGACAATGAGTTTTCTAGTTAGCCCATAGACTGTGAGTGATGCTCATCAATAACGCTTGTAGAGCCCCTTCCGGAGCGTCTACGTCGCTACCAACATCTCTCCGTTATCCGTTAGGGGTTACCGAAAAGAATCCTATTAATCGCTTAACGTGTTGTAGGCAAGTAGGATCAACTCGATGTCAAGTTCAACCCTAATTTTGCATACACTCCGTGATGCTGCTGACTAGGCGAGGTCCTTACGCAGGCCAGCCTGAATCTTCTTTAACTTGTATGAACCCATGCCCATGAAGAGGACAAACAATGGTGCATATGGGTGGCTGACAGTTTGCTCAGCTTGTGCGTTGGCCAATAAGGAAGACGCGGCTTGGGATATGCTAGGCTTGGCAGTGCCTACTATAGCACATCTTCTACATAAATGACTCCGAGCGAATGGGTGGGATTGCTTCTATTCAGCTTGTCCCACTTGGAACGCAGCCCCCCCCCCTTTTTGTTAGCAACATCGTAATCAGACAGTCATGTTATCAAGCCACACTTCCCGGGTAAGTTTATCCTGGGAGTCGTGTATATGCCCCATCCTCGAGTGCCTTGCATTCTCGTATGATATAAGATAACGCGAGTCGTGGACAGTAGCTATACAGAAGACAACTTGAGTAACGAATACTACGAGAAAGAGGGCCTCAAACTTACGAGTGGAGTGATGCGAATCATTGGGCCTGGTTGAAGCTGAAGATGGCGGGTATCTAGGCAGATGGTACGTGGCCAATATGTGCCTGCAGCCCCGTCTCTCAACTGGGAAACTGGCTTCACCATGCCGTACTGGCTAGGCCGTAACAAATAGAAGATGAGTATTGCCGATATAAGAGTGTATTAATGGTTCTCGAGGCATCATTAGTGGGATATTCACATAAATAGGCTTTACGCCCTCGCTCAGCCCTACAGGCTAGTTGTTGACGGAATAGATTCCCATCCTTATGGGGATCATAGTTCATGTCCGAATGATCTTCTTTACTGCATTTCATGGCTTTGCGGGATATACCTCTCAACAAGCCCAACTCCGACAAATATCAACCTAGGATTCATGTCTGTGCTAGTGCACAGCATTCAAGGGACGTGTTATGACCCAACGGTCTTGGCTCTTGGAAACGGTCGGAGCCTTGGGAAAAGCCAAGTTCCGACTGAGCCAAGAAGTCACGTGACTAACTTAAGGAGCTCAAGGAGCTCAAGAGCTCTGGTTGGTCAAAGGAACTTGAGCCAATTAAGCACTAAGAGGGCTTAAGAGAGCTCAGAAAGACTTAATTAAGGAAGTGCCGTTAAGCCGTGATAGGCGTTTTGAGCCAAGAAGAAAAATATATACGTTTATTATTTCCATAATTTAGATAACATTAGTTTGTAATACAACTTCGTTACTCAAGACGTTTTTGATATTACGAGACGTAATACTTTATTATTTTTATTACTTAGAATTTTACGATATTTTGGCTAATATAAACCCGTACGACTTAGGTTTAATAATTGGTTAAACTCTTAGCCGTTATATAAACTTTTTAGTTGTTATATTAAAAGTAAAAAATAAAACTCTAGTTATATTTCACAGAATGTTTACTACGACATTTTGTTAATTTTTTGAATTATACGTTATGTAATTAAAATAATTACTTTGACAATATATTTAATATAAACTAAATTTAAAACTTTTATAAATTTATTAATACATTTTTTAATCTTTACAAAATTTGTTTTTTTACGAAGAGTAATTAATGCTTCGTGTATTTAAATCGGAGATTAAAAATATATATTAAATTTAACATAAAAATAAATATTATTAAATATTATTTTGAAGTCCATTTTTAAAGTGGTAAAAAAATGGTTGTTTTATAAGAACCTGAATTAATGTGAGGAAAACTACGTGCAAACCGCGCGACGAGATTGTTCGTAACACTTGGAATATTTGTTTGAAATCAATAGCTTGAGTCGCTATTAGGTTGTTCTGCAGATTGAGAAGGAGTGAAGATGTCTAGAGGTAATGAGTGTAATAATGCTGGATAAAGACCTTATATAGACATCAACACCGTACTCTAAGGTTTGCACTAACAACCTACCCACGCTACCAACAGTCCCCACGGATGATATTGTCAATCGTAAATAAGTACTTAAGGCCTATAAATAATACGGAATTGCTATAATAATTATATCTTGGTAACAGAAAGTGTTAAGCTTTTATAATGTCTTAATTTACGTTGCAGATAATAAATGAGTACCCAATAGGTGCCCATTTGTAACGAACTATACAGTTTAACCAACTATTAAACCTTAAGTCGACGGGTTTATATTAATAGAAATATCGTAAAAATCTAAATAATAAATATAATAATCCTATTATGTTTTTTAATATCTCGTTATTATAAACGATTAATATTAATAAATATTATAAGCTAAAATTATTTAAATTATAAAAATAATAAATATATATATTTTATTTTTATTTACTGGCTTATTATTAATAAGTTAATAATCCGGCTTATTAGTTTACCATTAGTAAGTTAGCGATTCGGCTTATTAACTTACTACTAGTAAGCTGGTAATCCATTACGTAACCTGCCCCACCGTGCACCTGTGATTAGGTCATGGCAGACAATTTCCGGAGGTCGTATTTCGTTAGGTTATAACACGATTTCCTCCCTTTACAAATCTTGCTTTTAAGATTTTTCTTTTTATTTAATAAGCTTTTTATATTCGTTTAACATGTTTTCCGATATCTCTAAACGTTATTCCCGCAAATCCGAACAGCGATTTTCTTTAATTAATTTAATTAAACTTGAAAATTTCGACGTAATACCTTATTTTTTTTATTTTGTTTAGCAGCTTAGTTACTAAATAATAAACGGGTGTTATGACCTAACGGTCTTGGCTTCTGGAAACGGTCGGGGTTCTGAAGAACCAAACTTCGACCCAGCCAAGAAATTACGTGACTGGCTTAAAGGACTCAAGAGCCCTGATTAGTCGAGAGGGCTTAAGCCGGATAAACACCAAAGGGGGCTTAAAGGGGCTTAAGGGAACTTAATTAGAGAAGTGTCGTTAAGTTATAATAAACATCTTAAACCAGAAATAAAATATATATACTTATTAATACCATAATTTAAATAATATTAATTTATAATAATAATTCGTTACCCAAAATATTTTTAATATTACGAAACATAATACGTTATTATATTTATTACTTAAATTTCTACGATATTCCTATTACTATAAATCCATTAATTTAAGATTTAATAATTAATTAAACTATTTAACCGTTATACGTTATAAATTTTTATTTAGTAATACCGTTAAACTTTAAATAATATTTAATATTATTAAGATATCGACCAGCATTTAAAAAACGCTTATTTAACAGTTTTAAGCTTAAATTCGGAAATTGGAAAAAGAAATTCGACAACTTAGAATTACGCCTACCTAATTCTTTTTCGCCCGTATAAAGCCAAAAAAGCCGGAACCTTACGATAAAAAAAATAACCTTTAAATTGTTTTAATTTAAGTACGAATTTACTTTTATCTTTTAAATTTTAATAACTTAGCGGATATAGTGTTAATAATAAGAACATATTTAACAAAGAATGCGGCTAATTAATTTAAACCTATTATAAGAAATTTTTAAAAATAAAAAAAGCGAATAAAAAAAATTTTATTAATGAAATTTTTTTAATTTATATTAATTTCGGAAATAAAATATGCAATAATTTCGACAATCCGAATAAAAAACGGTTAACGGCTTAATAATTCTTATAATTCCGATAAAAAGAATTTACGTTTAAATATGCCATAACCTTTAAAAGTTTTACGGCTAAGGCAAAATAAAAAAATGACAAAATTAATACTTTTATTAACATATTTTATAAAAGGTTAAAAAATAATATAAAAAATAAGATTATTCGGATCGAACGATTAATTGCCCTAAACCGATATATTGTAAAAGTAATTAAAATTAATAACCAATAATTCAAAAAACAAAAAAGATAATACGTTTTACGTTCGGAATATAAATTTAATTAAAAGAAAAAACAAAACGTACCCTTTATTTTTTACGGAACGGTACCAGAACCTATAGAACTTAGCGTTATCTATAAACAAAATTAAAGCCAGATTAAATATTTTAATTATAGCAAAATAAGATATAAAGTTTACAAATATAAAAAGCTTAAAAAATTATAACAAAATAACTAAACCTCTATATTAAAAAAACAACCTAAAAATAATTAATAAAATAATAATAAAATTACAAATATAATTTAAGCTAAATACGAATCAGGCTTATAGCAAAAAGTTTAATAAGGATTATTACGATAAAATATTCGATAAAAATACGAAAAGCCAAAAAACTGGCTTAATAAATATTACGAGCATAATAAGACATATTATAAGAATAATTACGCAAATACCAAAACTGGATAAAGGAAATTTGTCCCAAAACCCTTAATCAATACGGTAAAATATATGTCATATATTGTCGACGACGAGAATATCCCGATTACGAAAAATGGAAATAATATATTTATATATAAATTACTCGTATATATTACGAAGAATTCGATTTTCCAAACCGTACCGGATATAATAAAAATAATAAGTAATAGTATCGATAATTTCGAACCATAACCTTGGAAAATATCCAGTAATTATCCAAAATAAAAAGCTGGCCGGAAAAAAAATAATACCCGTAAAAAAACCCTTTTTATTATTATAAATAATATAATTATTAAACGGAAAAGGAATTAATCCAGCGTACGGGAAAAGAATATTATTAGAAAATTATTATAGACCTTTATTTTTAATTAGTATTTATTATAAATCTTTACGAAAAAAAGGTTATTAAAAATACGTTAATTTACAAAGGATTTCTGGAATAATAACTAAAATAACGCATAATAAGATACAGTCGTAAATATAAAAAAATAATTTATTCGATAAGGAAAAAAACTGCAAAAAAAACCAAAAACAATTAATACGGCTTAAAGGAACAATACGCCGATAACAGCGATAAATATAATAACTTAATACACTAAATAAAAAATATAAATAAAACTTGATAAATTCAAACGGAAATTAAAAAAAAGGGTTACTTATAAAAAAGCCGTAAAATAACGAGACCCGGAGGAATTAAAAGAAATTTTTAAAAAAGGCTTTAAACGCGATAATAAAAAACGTTAATAATTTTATTATGTTGGAAATACAAATCGGAATATATTAATATATTATAATAATAAATTACAAAGCTTTAGGCGGAAATTCTATTATATCGGATATAATTAATAAGTTTAAATTATTCTGAAAATATAAATTAAAATTTTATATAATAATAAATACCGAAAATCAAGAATTCGCTTACGATAACGGAAAAGTTACATACGAAATTAATTACCTTAAGATTTTTATTAAAAAATAATACTAAATAATTAATTTCGATATCGGTTTTTTCGGGAATTATAATATAATCTTAGGATTATTATAAATACGTTAATACGGAATCTTAATTAATAAATAGGATTAATTAGGTAAAATTCGTTTTATATCTTATTAATAAATAAAAAAAATTAAATATTAAAAAAATATAATATATAGTTATTACTATTAAAACGAAATTAAAGTAATTAAATAACGATCTAGAATAATAAGAATAATAGCTTTAAAAATTAGAAAATCTAATTAATATATTACCATAATATTATAAATACGAGCAATTCTTTAAGAAAAAATTCGATACTAAATTACTAAAACATAACAAATAAAATTATGAAATAATTCTTAAAAAAGGATTTTCGATAAAGTTTTATCTTATTTACAACTTTAATAAAAAACAAATTATATATTTTTAGAAAATACTTAGAAAATTAGTTATAAAAAGGATAAATTCGATTTTCGAAATTATTAATAAAATACCCGATATTTTTCATATCGAAAAAAAACGGAAAATTACGACTTATAATTAATTATTAATAATTAAACGACGTGATTATTAAGGATTAAATATTATTAACCTTAATTACGGAAATACAAAATCAATTTTACGGAATTAAATGGTTTATAGCATTCGATTTTAAAAACGGATATAATTTTATTAAAATTAAAAAAGGATACGAATAAAAAATAACTTTTAAAACGAAATACAAATTATTTAAATATTTAATTATATTAATGGAATTTATAAACGTATTAATAATCTTTTAGCGAATAATTAATTATATATTATGAAAATATTTCGATATATTCGTCGTTTATTATCTTAATAATATTTTTATTTTTTCGAAAATAAAAGAAATATATGCAAAATACGTTTATAAAATTCTTGAAATTTTACAAAACGTAAAATTACTTATTAATACAAAAGAAAGTTAGTTCTATATATAGGAAATAAAATATCTAAAATTATCTTAAAACATATTAAGATAAACCCTAAGAAATTCGCTATAATTACAAAATGGCAGATATTAACGATAATTAAGAAGGTACAGGTATTTTTTGGATTTGCTAATTATTATAAGAAGTTAATTCGAAAATTTAGGAAAATAATTATATTTTTAATAAATTTTATAAAGAAAAAAAGAAATTTAAATAGATACCAGATACGGAAAAAGTATTTTAAGATATTAAGAATATAATTATTAACGAATTAATATTAATTATATACAATTTAAACCGCCCTATTAAATTAAAAACCGATATTTCGGATTATGCGTTAAACGTAATAATCGGATAACGAAATAATTAAGGCAAATTACACCTTATTATATTCTTTTCGTATAAATTAAAAAAAACCGAATTTAATTACGGCATCCTAAATAGGGAATTTATGGCCATTATTATAGTATTTCGAAAATTTAAGTATTTCTTAAAAGGAAATTTGTACCAGATTAAAATTTATACGGATTATCAAAATTTTACCCGATTTATTATGACCAGGAAGTTTACAAAACGATAACTTTATTACGCGGAAAAATTGACGAATTTCGATTTCGTTATTATTTATAAAAAAAGTTTAAAAAACGACAAAGTAAATACTTTAAGTAAACGACCAGACCTCGAAGAAAAATTGGTTAAAATTAGTTATATAACTTTTGATACTATTATAGAAAAATATTTACGCTTACGAAAAATTGCGACGATTCGGGCAGTACCTAATAATATATATCAGAAAATCCAACAATATAATAATAATTTTTCGGAAAACCAAAAAATGGACAAAATACAAATGCCAGAAAAATATTAAAGGGATTTAGTACGAAAAATATATAAATATTAATTACATAAATATTTAAGGATTTACAAAACCTTAAAACGATTTTAATATATATATTCCTTTTTTAAAATAAAAATAATAATATAGAAAATTATATAATAATGTAATATTTGCGCCAAAATAAAAGTTCGACGACATAAGCCATACGGAAAATTACAGTTATTATTAATTACAAAACGACTATAATATTTCATTATATTCGATTTTATTATTAAACTTTTTATGTTAAAAAATCCAGTTACGGGAATATATTATAATAATATTTTCGTAATCGTTAATCGATTTACACAATTTTCTTATTTCTTATTATATTATACGGATATAAACGCCGAATAATTAGCATATATTTTTTTAAATATATTTTCAATATATACGGATTATTAATAAATATTACATGAAACAAAAAATTAATATTTGCATTCAAATTTTAATAAGGCTTTATGGCATAAATCGGCCTAAATTATAAATTATTTAACGTATTTAAACCTTAAACGGATAAATAAATAAAACGAATAAATTAAACCTTAAAAACTTATTTACAATATTATATTAATTACAAATAAAATAATTAAATTAAAAAACTACCGATTACTTAATTAACCTATAATATTAGTTATTACGAAAGCATTAAGATAATATTTGCAAATGCAAATTTTGGTTTTATTCCAAAGGTTTATAAAAAACGCGCGATAACGGTCCAATTAATATTAAAGCGATTTTTACGTTAAAATAATTACGATAGTTATATTAAAAAATAAAAATAAAATTAAAATTCGTACAAAATCAAATAAATAAATATTATAACCAAAAAAGGTTAAAAGAATTAATTTTCGAAAAAGGGAAAATAATTTTTTTCGCTACAAAAAACATTTAAATAAAACGACCCAATAAAAAACTTAATTTCAAATATATCGGCCTATACAAAATCGGCAAAAAAATCTCAAAAAACAATTATTAATTAGAACTTTTACCAAAAAATTAAACTTTATTTAATTTTTTATGTTTTCTTATTTAAGTTAATAACAAATATAATTAAAAATACATATAATATAAAATAATATGGAAATAAAAGACGAACAAGTATACGAAATAAAAAAAAATCGATATACGAAAACAAAACGAATTTATTTAATACTTAATTAAATAAAAAAAGCACCCGGATTCCCAAAATACCTAGGAACCTGCCAAAAACCTTATTAACGTTTAGCGTCTATTAAAAATTTTTATTAATAACGATAAACGTATTCCAATTAAAAGTTAACCAATTAATAACCGGGATATCGGGCTAGTCGGCCGCGGCCTATATTAACGTAATAGCTGTAACGGCAGCCTTTAATTATTTTTGTTCTTTTTTAAAGTATTTAAACTTTTTTATGGTTTTCGTACCTTAAATATTATAACGAAATATTTCGATTCCCCGTTAACGAAAAAGTATTTTTTATTTTCGCAAACGACTTAAATAATTAAATAATTCGTTAAAATATTATTAAATTTTTAAAAACTCTTTTTCGGCAAAACGTTCCTTTAACTTTAAACGATTTTCCTTAATAACCAATTTACAATAAGCCTTGCAAATTTCATTCTTAAATTTGCAACGGGAACAAAAAATATTTGAAAACATAATAAAATTAAGGCGGTTAATCCGTTTTAAAAAAACGAAAACGTTAATACGTTTACGAAACTTAAACCTTTTAATACAACCCAATATAATAAGTATAAAAAAGGAAAAGTTATTTATCAAAATTAATAAATAAACAAAATAATCTTTAGGGATAAAGATCTTGAAAAGGAAAAATTCGTATTATAACCTAACGGTTTTGGTTTTTAAAAACGGTTAGGATTTTAAAAAACTAAACCCCGACTTAGCTAAAAAGTTACGTAACTGGCTTAAAGGACTTAAAGGCCTTAATTGGTCAAAAGGGCTTAAACCGGATAAATACCAAAAAGGGCTTAAAGGGGCTTAAAAGAACTTAACTAGAAAAATGTCGTTAAGCCATAATAAGCACCTTAAGCCAGAAATAAAATATATACGTTTATTAATTCCATAGTTTAAATAATTCCAGCTTATAATAATAATTCGTTACCTAAAGTACCTTTAGTATTACGAGACGTAATACGTTACTATATTTATTACTTAGATTCCCACGATACTTCTACTAACATAAACCTGTCGACTTAAAGTTTAATAGTTGGTTAAACCGCCGAGCCGTCATAATGGGGTTTTTCGTTATAAAAATATGTTCGCAAAATTTGTTCGTACAACGGAACAAAAGTCCCTATTTCTATAATTAATCGTTATATTGCAAAGTCGAAAAAATTAAAAAAAGAAAAATTGGCCGCCGAAAAATTTTTATCCAAAGCTTTTGTGCGTTTTTTTCGCATACGTTATTAATGTTAACATTATTAATCCTAAAGTGCGAAATTCGTTAATTATACCCTTTAATTCTTAAATAACTTTAATAACCTTACGCAATTAAAATCCAAATTTATAGTTAAAATTTAAACTTTAGGAAAAATAAACGTTATTAATTAAAATGCGATAAACCAAAGGTTTCCCTCCTTAAATCTTGTAAATTAAAATGTTATTATTTCAGGTAATTCCGTTATTATTAATAAAAACTTTTTAGCAGGCTTTAAACGCCAATAAGAATTTTAACAGGTTCTTAAATATTTTCGGAATCTGGATATTTTTTCTATTTAATCAGGTACTAGGTAAATCCGTTTTATTTTCGTATATTAAGTATTTTTTCTACTTCGTACGCTTGTTTATTTTCCATTTCCATATCGTTTTATGCCGTATATACCTTAATTATATTTGCTCTTAATTCGAACAAGGAAACGTAAAAAATTAAATAAAATTTAACTTTTAATAAAAACTCTAATTAATAATTATTCTTAAAGATTTTCTTAATAGTTTTATATAGACTAATATATTTAAAATTAGATTTTTTATTAGGTTTTTTTATTTAAATACTTTTTATAACGAAAAACGCCATTTTCTTCCTTTTTGAAAATTAATTGTTTTAATCTTTTTTAGTTATAATATTTGCTTATTTAATTACGTACGAATTATAATTTTATCTTTATTTTTTTGTATAACCGTTGTAATTATTTTAACGTAAAAATTATTTTAATATTAATTAAACCGTTATCGCGTATTTTTAAATAAACTTTTGAAATAATACTAAAATTTGCAATTACTGGTACTATCTTAATGCTTTTATAATAACTGGTATTATAAGCTAATTATGCGATTAGTAATTTTTTAACTTAATTATTTTATTTATAATTAATATAATATCGTAAATAAATTTTTAAAATTTAATTTATTCGTTATATTTATTTATCCGTTTAAAGTTTAAATACGTTAAATAACTTATGACTTAGGCCGATTAATATTATTAAGTTTTACCAAAATTTAAATACGAATATTAATCCTTTATTTAAAATAATTTCTATAAGTAATCCGCATATATTGAAAATATGTTGAAAGAAAATATATGTTATTTGTTCGGCGTCTATATTCTCATAATATCGTAAAAAATAAGAAAATTTCGTAAATCGATTAATAATTACGAAAATGTTATCGTAATACATTCCCGTAATTAGATTTTTTGATATAAGAAATTTAGTAATAAAATCGAATATAACTAAATACTATAGTTATTTTGCAACTAATAACGGCTATAATTTTCCGTATAACTTATATCGTCGAATTTTTGCTTTAACGTAAATATCGCATTGCCGTATAATTTTTTATACTGTTAATTTTATTTTAAAAAAAGAATATATATTTTAAAACCGTTTTAAAGTTTTGTAAATCTCTAGATATCCATATAATTAATATTCGTATATTTTTCGTATTAAATCGTATTAATACTTTTCTGGTACTTATATTTTGTTCGTTTTTTCGTTTTCTGGGAAACCTTCGTTATATTATTAGATTTTTTAATATATATTGCTAGGTATTTTCTGAATTATCGCAATTTGTCGTAAACGTAAATATCTTTTCATAATAATATTAAATATTATATAATTAATTTTAATTAATTTCTTTCCGAAATCTGGCCGTTTATTTAAGGTATTTGCTTTATTATTTTTTAAACCTTTTTTCTAAATAATAACGAAATCGAAATTTGCCAATTTGTTAACGTAACGAAATTATCGTCCTATAAATTCCCTAGTTGCAATAAATCGGGTAAAACTTTGATAATCCGTATAAATTTTAACCTAGTACAAACTTTTTTTAAAAAATACTTAAGCTTTTAAAATGCCATAAAAATAGCCGTAAATTCCTTATCTGGAATATTATAATTAAATTCGGTTCTTTTTAATTTATACGAAAAGAATGTAATAAGATATAATTTGTCTTAATTATTTTATTATCCGATTATTATATTTAATACGTAATTCGAAATATTGGTTTTTAATTTAACGAGACGGTTTAAATCGTATATAATTAATATTAACTTATTAATAATTGCATTCTTAATATCTTAAAATGCTTTCTTTATATTTGGTATCTATTTGAATTTCTTTTTTTATAGGATTTATTAAAAATATAGTAATTCTACTAAAATTTCGAATAAATTTCTTATAATAATTAGTAAATCCAAAAAATACCTATATCTCCTTAACCGTAATTAACGTTTGTTATTCTGTAATTGGAGCGATTTCCCTAAGGTTTATTTTAATATGTCCTAAGGTAATAATATATCTTAGATATTCTATTTTTTATATATGGAATTAACTTTTTTTTGTATTAATAAATAACCTTACGTTTTATAAAGCTTAAAAAACTTTATAAACGTGTTTTACGCATATTTTTTTTATTTTTTCAAAAATACGAATATCGTCAAAATAGCATACGACGAACCTATTAAGGTATTTTCGTAATATATAATTTACTATTCACTGGAAAATTATTAGTACGTTCGTAAATTCCATTAACGTAACCAAATATTTAAATAATCCGTATTTCGTTTTAAAAAATATTTTTTATTTATATCTTTTTTTAATTCTAATAAAATTATATCCATTATTAAAATCGAATATTATAAATTATTTAGTTCCGTAAAGTCGGTTTTTTATTTCCGTAATTAGGGGTAATAATATTTAAGTTTTAATAATAATATCGTTTAATTATCGATAATTAACTATAAATAGTAATTTTTCGTTTTTTTATACGAATAACATAAGATATTTTGTTAATAACTTCAAAAATCGAATCTATTTTTTTATAATTAATTTTCCAAGTATTCTTTGAAAATACGTAATTCGTCTTTATTAAGGTTATAAATAAGGTAAAACTTTATCGAAAGTCTTTCTTTAAGGATTATCTTATAACTTTATTCGTTATATTTTAATAATTTCGTATCGAATTCTTTTTGAAAAAACTACTTATATCTATAATATTACGATAATATATTAATTAAATCATTTAACTTTTGGGGCTATTATTATTTTAAATCGTTATTTAATTACTTAAGCTTTGCTCTGATAATAATAATAATACGTTATATGCTTTTTAATACCTATTTTTTTTAAAAATATTTTATTCCTTTGAATAACAAGGTTTTTATCGTATTTTTATACTTATATTTGTCGTTATTATCGATCAAATATTAAAATCTTAATTTTTTTCTTATCCGTTAATAGGATATAAAGCGAATTTTACCTGGCTAATTCCTTTATTAATTAAGATTCCGTATTAGCGTATCCATAATAATCCTAAGATTATATCGTAATTCTCGAATAAAACGATATCGAAATTAATTATTTAATATTGTTTTTAAACAAAAATTTCGAAATAATTAATTTTGCGTATAGTTTTTCCGTTATCGTAAGCGAATTCTTAACTTTCGGCATTTGTCATTATATAAAATTCTAATTTGTATTTTATTATGGCCCAACGAGCTACGGTCTCCAGAAACGGTCTGTCATAATCCAACCACAAGTGCGCGGTGAGGCGGGTTACGTAATGGATCACCAATTTACTGGTAATAAGCTAGTAAGCCGGACTACCAACTTATTAATAATAAGCCAATAAACCGGATTACCAATTTATTAATGATAATCTAGTTAATACGAATAAAATATATATACTTATTAATTCCATAATTTCAAGAATTTTAATTTGCAATATAACATTATTATTTAAAGCATTTTTGTTATTATAAAACATAATATGATCATTATATTTATTATTTAGATTCTTATAATACTTTTATTAATATAAATTCATACAACTAAGGTTTAATAATTAATTAAATTATTAAGTCGTTATACGTTACGAACTTTTATTTAATAATACCGTTAAATTCTGAGCAATATTTAATATTGTTAAAATGTTAATTAGCGCTTAAGAAACCCTTATTTAGCAGTTCCAGGCTCGAATTCGAAAATTGGTGAAAAAAATCTAACAAATCAAAGCTACGTTATTTGTCTAAGCCTTTTTCGCTCGTATAAAACTAAAAAACTAAAAAAGCCAAAGCCTTATAATAAAAAGAGTAACTTTTAAACTTTTTTAATTTAAGTACGAATTTATCTTTGTTTTTTAAATTTTAACGACCCGGCGAATTAAGTCCTAATAGTAAAAAAATACCTAACGAGAAACACGGCTAATTAATTTTAGCCTATTATGAAAAGTTTCCTGGAAATAAAAAAATTAAATAAAAAAGATTTTACCTATAAGATTTTTTTTATTATATATTAATTTCGAAAATAAAATATATAATAATTTCGGTAATCCGGATAAAAAATAATTTATAACCTAGCGATTTTTATACTTTTAACAAAAAGAATCTATATTTAAGAATACCGTAATCTTTATAAAGTTTACGGTTAAAACAAAATAAAAAAAATAATAAAACTAACGTTTTTATCGACATATTTTATAAACAATTAAAAATAATATAAAAAACGAAAAGTTTAAATTAAATAATTCATTATTTTAAATTAATATATTATAAAAGTAATCAAAATTAGTAATCGACAATTTGAAAAACGATAAAAAAAGAATAATACGCCTTATATTCGGGATATAATAAGTTTAACTAGGGGAAAAAACGAAACGCATCTTTGATTTCTTATAAAATGGCGCTAGGACCTATGAAATTCGGTATTACATATAGATAAAATTAAAGTCAAATTAAATATTTTACTTATAGTAAAATAAGATATAAGGCTTATAAATATAGGAAATCTAAAAAACCATGATAAAATAATTAAATCCCTAAAAGGGAAAAATAACTTAGAAATAATCAAGGAAATAATAATAAAGCCATTAATATAATCCAAATTAAATACGTATCAAGCTTATAACAAAAAGTCCAATAAGGATTATTACGATAAAAAATTAAACGAAAAATACGAAAAACCAGAAAATTAACTTGATAAATATTACGAATCTAATAAATAATATTATAAAATTTATTACGTAAATATCAGAATTAAATAAAAAAAGTTTATTACGGAACTTTTAATTAATACGGCAAAATATATATTATATACTGTCGACGACGGGAATATTCCGGTTACGAAAAATAAAAATAATATATATACGAACGAATTACCCGTATATATTATAATGGATTTAACTTTTTAAACCGTATCAGGAATAATAAAAATAATAAATAATAATATTAATAATTTCGAACTATAACCCTAAAAGTTATTTAATAATTAGCTAAAATAAAGAGCTAATCAGAAACAAAATAATACCCATAGGAAAACCCATTTTATTATTTTAGATAATATAATTACCAAACGAAAAAAGAATTAATTTAATATATAATTAAAAAATATTATTAAAAAACTATTACGGATTTCTATTTTTACTTAATATTTATTACGGATTTTTAGAAAAAGAAAAGGTATTAAGAAAAATATACATCGGTTTACAAAAGATCTTTAAAACGATAATTAGAATAATATATAATAAAAAGTAATTACAAATATAAAAACATTATTTATTCGTTAAAGGAAACAATTATAAAAAAATCAAAAGCAATTAATATAGCGTAAAGGAATAATATGCCCACAATAATAACAAATATAACCGCTTAATACGTTAAATAAAAAACATAAATAAAGTTTGATAAATTCGAATAAGAATTAAAAGAAATAAATTACTTATAAAAAAGCCGTAAAATAAAAAAACATAAAAAATTAAAGAGAATTCCCGAAAAAAGCTTTAAACGCGATAATAAAAAACGTTAATAATCTTATTACGTTAGATATATAAATCGGAATATTAGTATATCGTAATAGTGGATTACGAAGCTTTCAGCGGAAATTACATTGTACTAAATATAGTTAATAAGTTTAAATTATTATGGAAATATAAGTTAAAACCTTATATAGTAATAAATGCCGAAGGTCAAGAATTTGTTTACGATAACTGAAAAATCATACGCGAAATTAATCATTTCGAGATTTTTATCTAAGGATGATACCAAATAATTAATTTCGATATCGTTCCACTTAGGAATTATGATATAATTTTAGGATTATTATGGATACGTTAATACGAAATCTTAATTAATAACGGGATTGGCCAGGTAAAGTTCGTTTTATACCTTATTAATAAATAGAAAAATTTAAAATCTTAATATTTAATCGAAAATAATGACGAATATAGATATAAAAACATAATAAAAACCTTATTACCTAAAGGAATAAAACATAAAAAAACGAATATTAAAAACGAATATAATGTATCGTTATTATTATTAAAGTAAAATTAAAGTAATTAAATAATGATTTAAAAAATAATTACCCCAAAAGTTAAAACTTTAATTAATATGTTATTATAATATTACAAATATAGGCAGTTTTTCAGAAACAAACTTAATACAAAATTATTAAAATATAATAAATAAAATGATGAAATAATTCTTATAAAAGATTTTTAACGAAGTTTTACCTTATTTATAATTTTAACAAAAACGAATTACGTATTTTTAAAAAATACCTAAAAAATGGGTTACAAAAAATGGATTCGATTTTCGAAATTACCGGCAAGATACCTTATATTTTTCGTACTTAAAAGAAATAAAAAACTATAATTTATATTTAAGTTTTGATAATTAAACGATCTTATTATTAAAAATCGAATATTATTACTTTTAATCATAAAAATAAAAAACCGATTTTACGGAACCAAATAATGTATAATATTTGATTTTAAAAATAAATATAACATTATCAAAATTAAAAAACGATACGAATAGAAAATAACTTGTAAAACAAAATACGGATTATTTAAATATTTGATTATATTAATAAAATTTACGAACATATTAACGACCATTTAGCAAATAGTACATTACGTATTATGAAAATACCTTAATATTTTCGTCGTTTGATATCTCGACGACATTCTTATTTTTTTCAGAAACGGAAAAATATACGCAAAATAAGTTTATAAGGTTTTTTAAGTTTTACAAAATACAAAGTTACTTATTAACGCAAAAAGAAATTAATTCTATATATAAAAAACGGCATATCTGGGATATATTATTACCTTACGATATATTAAAATAAACCCTAAGAAAATTATTATAGTCACAAAATAACAGAAGCTAATAACGGTTAAGAAAATATAAATATTTCTTTGATTCGTTAATTATTATAGGAAATTTATTCGAAATTTTAACAAAATAACCATATCCCTAATAAATCTTACGAAAAAAAATTCAAATAGACGTTAAATACGGAAAATCTATTTCAAGATATTAAAAATACGATTACTAGCAACCCAGTATTAATTATATACGATCCAAACCGCTCCGTTAAGTTAAAAACCGATATTTCGGATTACGCGTTAAACGCAATAATTAAATAACGGGGTAATTAAAATAAGTTGCACCTTATTGCATTTTTTTCGTATAAGTTAAAAAACCGAACTTAATTACGGCATTTTAAATAAGGAATTTATGGCCATTATTATGGTATTTCGAAAATTTAGGTATTTCTTAAAAGGAAATTTATACCAAATTAAAGTTTATAGGGATTATTAAAATGTTATTCGATTTACCACGATTAAGGAATTTACAGAACGATAATTTCGTTACGCGGAAAAATTGGTGAATTTTAATTTCGTTATTATGTATAAAAAAATTCAAAAAACGATAAAGTAAATATTTTAAATAAGCGACCAAACCTTAAAAGAAAATTGGTTAAAATTAGCCATATAATTTTCGATACCATTATAAAAAGATATTTATGCTTATAACAAATTATAACAATTCGAACAGCATTTAATAATATGTATTAAAAAATTTAATAATATAATAATAATCTCCCAAAAAACTAAAAAAGGATAAAATACAAATTCTAAAAAGATACCAACAGAATTTAATACGAAAAATATACGAACATTAATTATATAAATATTTACAGATTTACAAAACCTTAAAACGATTTTAATGCATATATTCTTTTTTAAAATAGAATTTACGGTAAAAAAATTATACGACAATATAATACTTACGCCAAAGCAAGAATTCGATAATATTAGCCATATAGAAAATTACAATTATTATTAATCGCGAAATAACCATAATATTTAATTATATTCGACTTTATTATTAAACTTTTTATATTAAAAGATTTAAGTACAAAAATATATTACGATAGCATTTTCGTAATCGTCGACTGATTTATAAAATGTTCCTATTTTTTACCATATTATAAGGACATGAACGTTGAATAATTAGTATATATTTTTTTCAGATATATTTTTCGTATTTACGGATTATTACTAAAAATTATATTAAATAAAAGATTAATATTTGTATCAAAATCTTAACAAGGCCTTATGACATAAATCGGCCTAAATCATAAATTATTTAACGTATTTAAACCGTAAATAAATAAATAAACGGAAGGAATAAATTAAACTTTAAAAACTTACTTACGATATTATATCAATTACGAACAAAATAATTAAGTTAAAAAATTACCAATTGTATAATTAACTTATAATACTAATTATTAAGAAAATATCAAGATAATACTTATAAATCTAAATTTTGGATTTATTCTAAAAGTTTATAAAAAAAAATACGTAACGACGGTTTAATTAATATTAAAATAATTTTTACGTCAGAATAATTACAATAACTGTATTAGGAAATAAAATTAAAATTAAAATTTGTACGAAATTATATAAGTAAATATTATAACCCAAAAAAATTAAAAGAATTAATTTTCGAAAAAGGGGAAATGGTTTTCCTTGTTACAAAAAATATTTAAATAAAAAAACCTAACAAAAAACTCGATTTCAAATATATCGGTTTATATAAAATCATTAAGAAAATTTTAAAAAGTAATTATTAATTAAAATTTCTACCAAAAGTTAAATTTCATCCAATTTTTTACGTTTCTTTATTCGAATTAAGAGTAAATATAATCAAAGTGCATACGGTATAAAACGATATAAAAATGGAAGATAAACGGACATATAAAGTGGAAAAAATCTTCGATATGCGAAAACAAAACGGACTTACCTAATATTTAATTAAGTGGAAAAAGTACCCAAACTCCGAAAACACCTGGGAACCCGCCAAAAATCTTATTGGCGCCCAGCGTTTATTAAAGAACTTCCACTAGCAATGACGGAACCACTCGAAATAATGGCATTTGTCAGCTAGCCACTTTACCAAAAGACTGAAATTGATAAGTGCGCGCTTATCGGGCTACTTATCTGACACACCCCCTCAGTTACTGTCGATAGGCAGTGACTGGTATTCCTCTCATAGTTCCATTTTTATAGTTGCTAGAGCAATAACTATGGCCAGTTTGCTCTTTGCTTTTTGCAAGAATCGAACTTGACATCTTTTAGGTAGGTGGTCAGGTGCAGGGCCGCATGCGCATTAATTAGCTGCGACAGTAGAACTCCACTTTGTGGAGCGTGTCTGAGACTCTTAATTGTCAGATATAAGGGACATCAGTTATGTATGTATTGTTAACTAGTTGCAGGTGCTCTAGAACGCGCACTGCATTTTAAGGTGATCTAGTCCTGGAACATATATGTTCCAATCAGAAGGAATCTTCCGTATATGGGGTGTTAGAGCACCTTCTGTTAGCCGACATACCCCTTTAATACCTTAAAGCATTTACGATGTTAATTGTTATAATTTTTAAAACTATAGCTATTTATCTTATTCTTTTTTCCGGCAATTAAATTTTTTTAATTAATTAATTTTTCTTTTGAAATTTTTCGCAAAACATTTTTCCGTTAATCGAAAATTTCCGTAATATTTATTAGTTTTAATTATTTTCTAAAATATTTAAAAGGTTCGCGTAATAGGGTTTTCGTTAAACCGCTAATTAATATATTGTCCGTAAACATATAATCTATTTCGATTAAGTTCTTTTTTACGGCTTATTATAATTAATAATTATATATATTTATATGTTATAATTTCGTTATTAAAAAGGTAATATCGGCGTTAATAAACTGTATAATTTGTTAATTATTATATTATATATTTAACGGTTTTATATTTAAAATAAATTTTAATTTTTTAAGTAATCGAAAGTGAAATTAGGTTTTTTTATAATTTACTTAAAAATAATAATTTTATTATTTTTATAAAGGTAATTATTATGTTTTATTTATTTACCTATTATTTCATTATTTTTCTGAATAATTTTATAACGTAAATTTAAAACTTTTTTTAGTCGATAATATTATTTGCGAAAAAACGTTATTTTAAATATTTAATACACTTTTACCTCCGAATTATAAAATTAATATTTTGGTCCCGATTACATATAATATAATTTTGTTAGCAATTTTATAATATATATTATTAGGGTTTAAGTTAAATCGCGTAAATCGGAATACCGTAAAAAATCTATTTGGTTACGTATTAATTATTACGAAAAAAAATAAAACCGATTTTTTGTGATATTTGTTAATAAACTTTAAATAATCTAAATTGAAATTTGGCATTACTTTAATATTAATTATAGGTATTTTTAGAAAATTATTTAAACTTTTTTAAGTATTAAATTAATAAATATATTTTTAAAATCGAATTAAAATAATTAAATGTTTTTATTAAATTTATTTGTAATTATTTCGATATCGAGAAATTATTATAAACTTTTACTTTTTATTAAGATATATTATTTTCATATTTATTAAATTAACTAATTAACGAAATTATAATTTGTTTATAATATCTTATAATAATATCGTTTATAAAAAAATTAAATATTATTTAATAAAAAAAATAAGGTTCGTAAAAAACGGGATGAAGTCCTAATTTTTTTAAATATTTCAATAAAGGTGTTTTATTACAATAAAAATAATTTCTTTAATCTATATAATATTTTTTTAATTAAGAAGATTTTATTATATTACGGATATTTTAAAGACGTTTTTATGTATACTTCGTAAGGTAAATTAGTATTTATAAAAACGTTTATAATATTATATTATTTAAGTTTTAAATCGAATTTAATCGTAATAATAATTAAAATTCGAAATAATCTTTTAATAAATATAATTACGTATATATTATTATAAAAAGCTTTAAGTTATTAATTACTTTATACAATATAATAGGCTTATATTTTTACAATTAATCGTATTCATTAAATTTATAAATATATATTTATATATATTTTAAAACCTATTTTCTTTCAATAAAAAATTAAATAACGGCTTTTTAGGATTATATTTCTTCATAGCTTTATAAGTAAACCTTTTCGTTTTTACGAAATATTTTCTTTAATAAATCTATATTTAATTTTTATAGCTTTTCGGTGATAATGGTAAATTATATTGATATATTTGGTTTTATAATTTAAATACCTTTTTATATGCCAAGGTATTATTATTTTTCCAATTAAGATAATATATATTTCTGGTAATTAATTTTTTTAAACTTCCGTAATTTACCGGCTAATTATCGTACGTATTTATAAAAATGGTTAAATATCTTATATTAAATACGATTTTTTATATCTTAAATTTATTTCGGATACTATTTCTTTAATACGGAACATATGGAGAGCTTACGTCTATTACTCGTAACGTATTTTCGTTTTTTATTGTAATTTTAAGGTAAATAATATAATAAAAATTTAAAATTATTTTTTATTTGTTTTGTTAATATAATAATCGTATTAATTATTAGGGTAAATATTGGTAACGGTAATAATTTAAGGAATAGAAATAATTCGAATATAACGGTTATATAAAAATAATTAATTTTTTGCAAATAAATTTATTTTTTCTTATTCCGTACGTATTTTACGTTAATACTTTTTTAAAATTATTTTTCCTATTTAACCGGTAATTAAATTATTTTGCTTAGGTTTTTGTTTTTTTTATGTATGAATTAGATAATTATTATTTTGAATAAGTATTTTTACTTCTCGGAATAATCTTTATTAATCTTTTTCTGTAATATACAAAAAAGTATTTTTTAAAATTTTAATATTATTTAAAATATTGTTTTTTCGTTAAATTATATATATCGAATAATAATAACCTTATTAATTTATAGGTTTTAGATTTTGTAAATACTTTTAAATTAATAATTAACAATATAATTAAGTTATGTTTTAAAATTTAATTTTTAAAATTCTTTTTATAGCGGTAATTATTATAACGTAAGTTATATAGCTGTATATTTGTAAGTAAGTTTATTAAGGTTTTTGATTAAGTATTATAATGTCGTTTTTTGTTCGCCAGATAAATATAATACATTTCATATAGGTTTTGCTAAAAAAGTACGTATTTAGAAATACGGTTATATCAATATATTACCGTTTTAAGAAAATATATAATTAAGAACGAAAATAATTTAATATTATTTCGTATTCTAATTAATTTTGTTTTAATTATATCCCTTCAGTATTTTGTATTCCCGTTTTAAACTTAAATATGTAATATTAAGAGTTTAAGTTTAATATTAACAAAAATGCGATTAAAATATATTTCAGAATTAATAAACTTTTAGGATTTCGTTATTATATTTAATTACTTATAAAAAAACCTTCTTTTGGTTTTTTAAAACTTTTAGAAAATATTAAAACGTTATAATTAATATATCTTATTTTCGATTTTTAAGATAAATATCTTAAATAAAACCTGAATATTTATTAATAATAAATATAATGTATTTATATTTTTTAAGGTTTTTTTAAAGTTTGTAAAATCGATACCAATTCTTTATTTTAATTAAGATATTTCTTTTTTTAGTTTGCGGCATATTAACTTTTTAACTTTTGCCTTATTATATATTTGGTATTCGATTGTTATAAAACTTTTTAGATGAATTCTTTTTGTATAGGATTATAATATAATTATTCTTTCCGGACTTGGATAATCTAATTTTAAGTGTTATACAATATTATTATTAATCCGTAATAACTTTGTTATTTTTAAATTATCGTTTCGTTTATAAATTGTTAAAGTTATATAAATAATTATTACGTGAATATATTCGATAACGAATTAATTAAATTTATTTATTAACGCAATAATTATTTAATTATATTTATTTCGAATAAAAGTATTGGTTTTTCGATTATTTTATTAATAACCTTTTTTTTAGAATTGCCGAAAAAATACCAGTTTATATATAAAACTTTCGTAATATGTTATATCGTATAAATGTAACGTTTTTATACCGTTAAGGCTTCGAAAAACTATATTAATTTTCTGTACCTTTTAATTAGGATAAAACTATTACTTATATATATTTTGTTACTTTACACGGTAAATTTAAAATTTAAGAATTTATTAATTGAATTAAAAATATATGTTATAAAATTTAAGTTGAAGATAGCTAAATTTCTTATAGAGTAAATTAAGGTATTTCTGGCGTTATATTAATTAATAATTAAAAAATATATTAATATTTATTATACCCCCTTTAAAAATTAATTTATTTTTTATATAATAAGTTTTTCCCATAATTTTCGATAAGCGGTCGATTTTGTAAAGATTAATCGGCGAAAATTCGTTCTTAAATATATATTATTATTTTATTGTTAAATCGAATATTTTTAAGGTTGTTTTTAAAGAATATATAATAATAATTAAATAATATGTAAATATTAATTAAGTACGCTTTATATTAAATATTTCATACGTTTAATTTTTAACGTTTCTATTTATTATCGTTTTAGTCCGTATAAAAATCTTTACAGCCATTTCGTTTCCGCTTACGACTTAAAGTTTTTTTTTTGCAGTTAAAAATTAATATTTTTAGGGTTTTCTTAATTAAGATTATTTTAATTAAGGAAATTTGTAGGTATTTTATAAAATGTTAAAAACGTTATTTTGATATTTTATAATATAAATATAGAATGGGCTATAACCTAATAATTTAAAAGGTTAATTACCGCTTTTTAGAAATTAATCGTATTATTATTAATTTCGGTTTTTTTATTATTTAAAAAATAATAAGTTAAATTTTAACTATAAGGGCTAATATTATATATAAATCGTTAATTTTTATAATTGTCGTTTTCGTTTTTAGAATATTATATCGTTATTTTAAAGCTATAATTCTTGTTATTTTACGATTTATTCGTTTAATCTTTTACCAGATTTCGAAATTTGCTTTAACGTTTTACGATATTTTCGTTAAGTATTAATTAGGAATTTGTTGTTGTATATTTTATTTAATTCGCTTAGCTTGGTATATTATTTTCGTAAGTCTTTTCTTAAAAAAAGTTAATTTTGTTAATTGCTGGAAATATTAACTTTAAAATTTATTTTGTAAAGTTATTAATATTTTTGTAAATATATGCCGTAAAATCCTAATTATAGACTTATCTGCTTTCGGTTATTATTTTAAGAATATTCGTTAAGTAATTAATATGATCGATTTTTTCGATAACGTTTCCGGAAGATATAAATATGGATAAAGAACCGCTTGGGGTATTAATTCGTGTCGTATAACGAATTTGTTTCTTTATGTAAAAGGCTATATTGGGTTTTGTAGGTCTAATTAGCTATTAAAAGTTCTAATTAAGATTAATATAATTCCAAATATTAAGCGCGTATGTTTTAAATTGGAATTTGCCTTTAAAGCGATTTTAATCCTTAGGCCCTTTGTAAATATCGGAGGACATTAACGGTACGGTTGTTATTTTTATTATTGGCGTATTTCGATAATTACAACTGATATACAGCTTATATCGTCTTAGCAGCAGCTGATTAATCGATATATACCCTAATTGAGCGAATAAGACTCTTAATTATCAGCTGGCCACTGCACCAAAAGACTGAATTGATAAGTGCGCGCTTATCGGGCTACTTATCTGACAGCATTCCAGTTCACAAAATCCAAAGAGGGAAGCCCTTGATCTACCGTATTCCAATCAATAACGTCCACCTTACCTAAGGCCTGTATTTCGACCATAAACTTTAATTCCAATTGCGCAAGGTTGTTAGAATTGTTTAAAGATTAAAGGGTACGATTAATAAGTTTCGCACCTTAGGATTAATGGTATTAACGTTAACGACGTATACGAGAAAAACGCGCAAAAATTTCGGGTAAAGATTTTTCGGCCGCTAATTTTTTTTTAATTTTTTCGATTCTGCGTTATAACGATTAATTATGGAAATAAGGACTCCTGTCTCGTCCTACGAACGTCCCCGACGAACGCATTCTTTATAACGAAAAACTCCGTCCATTATTTAGTAATTAAGCTGCCGAACGGAATAAAAAAAATAAGGCATCACGTCAAAACCTTCGAGTTCAATTAAATTAACCAGGACAAGCCGCTATTCGGATTTACGGGAACGACATTTAGATATACCGGAAAACATATTAAACAAATAAAAAAAGCTTATCGAAAAAAAAAGAAAAATCTTAAGGGCAAGATTTGTAAAGGGGAAAAATCGTGTCATGGCCTAATAAGCCACGGTTTCCAAAAACGGTTTGTCATAATCCAACCACAAGTACGCGGTAAGAGAGGTTACGTAATAAATTACCAACTTATTGGTGGTAAGCTAATAAGCCTGATTATTAACTTACTGGTAATAAGCCAATAAGCCGGATTACTAATTTATTAATAATAATCTAATTAATAGGAATAGGATTTATACGCTTATTAATTCCATAATTTAAATACCTTCAGCTCGCAATATAATATCGTTACCCAAAATACCCTTGGCATTACGAGACGTAATACTATTATTGTATTTATTGCTTAGATTTCCACGATACTTCTGCAAACATAAACCCGTACGACTAAGGTTTAATAGTTGGTTAAACCGCTAAGCCGTCATATATTTCTATAACAGTCTGAATTTATTAACCATATTTGATACAATATAATTCCCGACCAGAATTCCATAATCCATTATTACGGTATACTAATACGTTCTTATTCGTATTTCCAAAATAATAAGATCGTTAACGTTTTTTATCGTTACGTTTAAAGCTTTTTTGGGAATTTTTTTTAATTCCTTTTGAGTTTCGTTATCCTACAGCTTTTTTATAAATAATCTTTTTTTTAATTCCTTTTCGAATTTGTCGAATTTTATTTATATTTTTTCGTTTAACGCGTTAAGCTGTTATATTCATCGTTATTGCCGGCGTATTGTTTCTTTTAGCCGTATTAGTTATTCTTAATTTTGTTGCAATTCTTTTTTCTATCGAATAAATTAGTTTTTATTAATACGACTGCATCTTATTATATATTATCTTAATTATCGTTTCCAAGATCTCCGGTAAATTAACGTATTGCTTTTTAATAATTTCTTTCCTAGAAATTTATAATAAATACTAATTGAAAATAAAAGTCCGTATTAACTTTTTAATAATACTTTTTAATCGTGCGCTAATTTAATTTTTTTCCGTTTAGTAATTACATTATTTATAATAACAAAAAAAGTTTTCCTGCGGGCATTATTTTTCTTTTGGCCAGCTTTTTGTCTTAGCCAGTTGCTGGATATCTCCCGGGGCTATAAATCGAAATTATTAATACTATTATTTATTGTTTTTGTTATTTCCGGTACGGTTTAAAAAGTCGAATCCCTTATAGTATATACGAGTAATTTATTTATAAATATGTTATTTCTATTTTTCGTAATCGGGATATTCTCGTCGTCGATAATATATAGCGTATATCCTACCGTATTGGTTGGGAATTCCGGGATAAAACTTTTCTGTTTAATCTCGGTATTTACGTAATTATCCTTATAATACTTCTTATTATATTCGCGATACTTGTTAAATTAATTTTCGGGATTTTTATATTTTTTGTCGAATTTCTTATTGTAATAATCCTTGTCGAACGTTTTGCCATAAGCCTAATATGTATTTGGCTTAAATTATGTTAATAACCTTATTATTATTTCCTTAAATATTCCTGGATTATTTCTCCGATATAAGTATTTAGTTATTTTATCGTAACCTTTTAGGTTTTTTGTATTTATAAGTTTTATATCCTATTTTGCCGTAATTAAGGTATTTAATCTGGCTTTAATCTTATTTATAAGTAACGCCGAATTTCATAAATCCTGGCGCCGTTCTATAAAAAATAAAGGGTGCGTTTTATTGTTTCTCTTACTTAAATTTGTTATATTTCGAATATAAAACGTATTATCCTTTTTTTATCATTTTTTAAATTATGGATTATTAATCTTAATTACTTTTATAATTTACCGGTTTAAAATAATTAATCGTTTTATTCGAATAATCTTATATTTTATATCGTTCTTTAACCTTTTATAAAATATATTAATAAAGGTGTCGGCTTTGTAATTTTCTTATTTTAATTTAATTATAAGGTTTTTAAAAAATTATCGTATATTTAAACGCAAATCTTTTTTATCGGAATTATAAAAGTTTTTAGGCCGTAAATTTTTTTTATCCGGATTATCGAAATTATCACGTATTTTATTTTCGAAATTAATATAAAATAAAAAAATCTTATTAATAAAACTTTCCTTATCCAATTTTCCTATTTCCAGAAAATTTTTCATAATAAGTGTTATGACCTAACGGTCTTGGCTTCTTTCCGGACGGTCAGGACCACAAGAGGAACGGGTCCCACCCTAGCCAAGACGTCACGTAACTAGCTCAAAGGTTTCAAGGCGCCAAGCACCTTAAGCCCCTTGAGCTAGCAGGAGGGCTTAAAGAGCTTAAAGGTTTCAAGGGTTTAAGCTGTTTAAACACCTTAAATTAAGATAAGGATATATATGTTCGTTATTTCCATAGTTTAAATAATATTAGCTTACAACAATTAATTAAAATATTGTTACCCAAAATATTTTTGGTATTATAAGACGTAATACGTTATTATATTTATTATTTAAATTCTTACGATATTCCTATTAACATAAACCCGTCGACTTAAGGTTTAATAATTGGTTAAACCGTTTAGCCGTTATATGTTACAAGCTTTTGTTTAATAATATCGTTAAATTCTGAACAATATTTAATACTGTCAAAATATTAATTAGTATTTAGAAAACTCTTATTTAGCAGTTTTAAGCTCGAATTCGGGAACTGGAGAAAAAAGTCCGATAACTTAGGGTTACGCCCGCCTAACTTTTTTTCGTTCGTATAAAGCCGAAAAAACCAGAACCTTATAATGGAAAAGGTAACCTTTAAACCTTTTTAATTTAGGTACGAATTTACTTTTACTTCTTAAATCTTAACGACCTAGCGGATATGGTCCTAGTAATAGGAATATGCCTAATAGGAAATGCGGTTAATTAATTTGAGCCTATTATAAGAAATTTTTTGGAAATAAAAAAAACAAATAAGAAAAATTTTATTAACGAGATTTTTTTAATTTATACCAATTTCGAAAATAAAATACGCGATAATTTCGGTAATCCGGATAAAAAAACGATTAACGGTTTAACAACTTTTATAATTTCGACAAAAAAAATTTACGTCTAAGTACGCCGTAACCTTTAAAAATTTCGCGGTTAAAGCGGAATAAGGAAACGATAAAACTAACGCTTTTATCGACATATTTTATAAAAAGCTAAAAAATAATATGAAAAACAAAATTATTCGGATTAAACGATTAATAATATTAAATCGGTATATCGCAAAAGTAATTAAAATTAATAATTAACAGTTTGAAAAACGATAAGAAAAAAAAGGATAATATACCCCGCGTTCGGGATATAAGTTTAATCAGAAAAAGAAAAAAAAATATACCCTTTATTTTTTACGGAACGGCGCCAGGACTTATGGAATTCGGCATTACTTATAAACAAAATTAAAGCCAGATTAAGTACTTTAATTACGGCAAAATAGGATATAAGGCTTATAAATATAAAAAATCTAAGAAATTACGATAAGATAATTAAATCTTTATACCGGAAAAACAACTTAAAAATAATTAAGGAAACGATAACAAAGTTATTAACATAATTTAAGCCAAATATGTATCAGGACTTAAGCAAAAGGTTTAACCAGGCCTATCCCGATAAAAGATTCGACAGAAAATGCGAAAAACCAAGAAGCTAGCTTGATAAATATTACGAATATAACAAAAGGCATTATAAGGATAGTTATACGAATATCGGGATTGAATAGAAAAACTTTGCCCCGGAACATCCGATTAATACGGCAGAATACATATTATGCATTGTCGACGACGAAAATATCCCGATTACGAAAAATAGAAATAACATATTTACGTACGAATTACCCGTATATATTATAAGGGATTCGATTTTCCAAACCGTACCAGGTATAATAAAAATAATAAGTAATAATATCGACAGTTTCGAACTATAGCCCTAGGAAATATTTAATAACTAGCCGAAACAAAAAGCTGGCCCGAAAAAAAATAATGCCCATAAAAAAACCCTTTTTGTTATTATAAATAGTATAATTACTAAACGGAAAAGGAATTAATTTAGCATACGGTAAAAAAACATTATCAGAAAATTATTATGGATTTTTATTTTTAATTAGTATTTATTATAAACCTTTACGAAAAAAAGATTATTAAAGAAAAAATACGTTAATTTATAAAAGATTTCTAAAATAATAACCATAATAACGCATAATAGGATATAATCGTAAATATAAAAAAACAATTTATTTAATAAAGAAAGGAATTATAAGAAAATTAAGAACAATTAATATGGTTTAAAGGAACAATATGCCGATAATAATAATAAATATAATAGTTTAACGCATTAAACGAAAAAATATAAGTAAAACTTAATTAACTTAAATAAAAGTTAAAAGAAAAAAGTTATTTATAAAAAAGCCGTAAAATAATAAGACCTAAAGGAATTAAAGATAATTTCCAAAAAAGGCTTTAAACGCGACGATAGGAAACGTTAACGACTTTATTATTTTGGATATACGAATTGGAACGTATTAATATATTATAATGGTGGATTACGGAGCTCTGGGCGGAAATTATATTATACCGGATATAGTTAATAAATTTAAATTGCTATAGAAATATAAGTTAAAACCTTATATAACGACGAATGCCGAAAGTTAGGAATTCGCTTACGATAATGGAAAAGTTATATGCGAAATTAATTATTTCGAGATTTTTGTTTAAGGACGATATTAAACGGTTAATTTCGATATCGTTTTATTCGAGAATTACGATATGATTTTAGGATTATTATAGATACGCCAGTATGGAATTTTGATTAACGGCGAAATTGGCCGGGTAAAATTCGTTTTATTTCTTATTAATAAATGAAAAACGAAAAAATTAAAATCTTAATATTCGATCGATAATAATAACGAATGCAAGCATAAGGATACGACAGATACCTTATTACCTAAAGGAATAAAATATAAAAAAAACGGGTATTAAAGAAAAATACGATATATTATTGTTACCATTAAAGCGAAATTAAAATAATTAGATAATGATTTAAAATAATAAGAATAACAATTTAAGGAATTAAACAATTTAACCAATATATTACCATAATATTATAGATACGAACAGTTCTTTAGGAAAAAGCTCGATACGAAATTACTAGAACATAATAAATAAAATTATGAAATAATTTTTAAAGAAAAATTTTCGACGAAGTTTTACCCCATTTATAATTTTAACGGAAACGAATTACGCATTTTCAAAAAATATTTAAAAAATTGGTTACGAAAAAGATAAATTTAATCTTCGAAATTACCCGCAAAATACCTCGTGTTTTTCGTATTTAAAAAAACGAAAAATTATAACTTATGGTCGATTATCGATAATTAAACGATATTATTATTAAAAATTAAATACTATTACCCTTAATTACGGAAATAAAAAACCGACTTTACGGAATTAAATAATTTACATTATTCGATCTTAAAAATAAATACAACTTTATTAAGATTAAGAAAAAAATACGAATAAAAAATAACCTTTAAAACGAAGTACGGATTATTTAAATATTTAATTACGCCAATAAAACTTACGAACGTATTAGCAATTTTTCAACGAATAGTTAATTACGTACTAAGAAAATACCTTGATGTTTTTATCGTTTATTATTTCGACGACATCCTTATTTTTTCGAAAACGGAAAAAGCATACGCAGGATATATTTATAAAGTTTTTCAAGCTTTACAGGACGTAAGGTTATTTATCAAGACAGAAAAATGTTAATTCCATATACAGAAAATAAAATATCTGGGATATATCATTACCTTAGGACATATTAGGATAAACCCCAAAAAAATCGCTGCAGTTACAAAATGGCAGACGCCAAAAACGGTTAAAAAAGTATAGGCATTTTTTGGATTCGCCAATTACTATAAGAAATTTATTCGAAACTTTAACAGAATAGCTATACCTCTAATAAATCTTACGAAAAAAAAAAGAATTTAAATAAATGCCAGATACGGAAAAAGCATTTTAGGATATTAAGGATGTAATTACCAGCAAGCTAGTATTAATTATATACGATCTAAACCGCCTTATTAAATTAAAAACCGATATTTTAGATTACGCATTAGGCGTAATAATCGGATAACGAAATAATTAAGGCAAATTACACCCTATTACATTTTTTTCGTATAAATTAAAAAGAACCGAATTTAATTACGGCATTCCAGATAAGGAATTTATAGCCATTATTATGGCATTTCGGAAATTCAGGTACTTCCTAAAGAAAAATTTGCACCAAGTTAAAGTTTATACGGATTATCAAAATCTTACCCGATTTACCACGACCAGGGAATTTACAGAACGATAATTAAGATATGTAAAAAAATTGGCGAATTTCGACTTCGTTATCATCCATAAGAAAGAATCAGAAAACGGTAAAGTAAACGCATTAAGCAGGCGATCAAACCTCGAAAAGAAATTGGTTAAAATTAACCATATAATTTTTGATACCATTACAAAAAAACATTTACGCTTACGACAAATTACGATAATTCGGGCAAAACCTTACGGCATATATCAAAAAATTTAACAATATAACGATAATCTCCTAAAGGACCAAAAAACGGATAAAATATAGGTCCCAGAGGAATACCGAAAAAATCTAATATAAAAAATATACGAACATTAATTACACGGATACCTAGAAATCCACAAAACCCTGGAACAAATTAAGCGAACATACCATTTTCCTAGCATAAAATCTACGGTTTAAAAAATTATGTAATAATGTGATATCTATGCTAAAACGAAGGCATTACGATATAAACCATACGGAAAATTATAACCGTTATCAGTCGCAAAGCGACCATAGTATTTAGTCATATTCAACTTTATTACCAAATTTCCCTTATCCGAAAATCCAGCGATAGGAGTACATTACGATAGCATATTCGTAATCGTCGATCGATTCACAAAATTTTCCTATTTTTTACTATATCATGAGGATATAGACGCCGAGCAACTGGCATATATTTTCTTTAGATACATTTTTAGCATATACGGATTACCAATAAAAATTATTTCAAATAAAGGATCGACATTTGTATTTAAATTTTAATAAGGCTTTATATTACAGATCGGCCTAAATCATAAATTATTTAACGTTTTTAAACCTTAAATAGATAAATAAATAAAACGAACAAACCAAACTTTGGAAATTTATTTACGATATTACATTAATTATAAACAGAATAATTAGGTTAAAGAATTATTTATCGCCTAGTTAACTTATAATATTATTTATTATAAAAATATTAAAATTACTTTAACAAACGCCAATTTCGGGTTTATTTCAAAAATTTATAAAAAATTACGTAACGACGGACTTATTAATATCAAAGTAATTTTTACGTCAAAATAATTAAAATAGTTACATTAGGAGATAAAAATAAAATTAAAGTTTATACGTAACAAAATAAGCAAATATTATAACGAAAAACAGTTAAAAAAATTAATTTTCGAAAAAAAAAATAATTTATTTCGTTACCAAAAGTATTTAAACAAAAAAACCCAGTAAAAAGCTCGATTTCAAATATATTGGTTTATATAAAATTGCCAAAAAGATTTTCGAAAATAACTATTAATTAAAATTTCCACCAAAAATTAAACTTTATCCAATTTTTTATATTTTCTTATTCGAATTAATAACGGATATAATTAAGATACGAACGGCATAAAACGAAATAGAAATAAAGGACGAAATAACATATAAAATAAAGAAAACTTTCGACATACGGAAACAAAACGGATTTACTTAATACCTAATCAAGTAGAAAAAGCACCCGGATTCAGAAAATTCATAAAAACTAACCAAAAACCTTACGGGCGCCTAACGCCTATTAAAAAGCTTTTACCAATAACGATAAACGCATTTAAATTAATAGCCGACCAATTAATAATCGGAATATCGGGCCAATTAGCCGCAACCTATATTAACGTGGCGACCGTAACGGCGGCTTCCAGTTTTTATTATTCCTTTTTTAAACGCTCGAATTCTTTTATCGCCTCCATACCTTAAATACCTTGACGAAGCATTTTTATACCGCGATAACGAAATAACCGCCTTTGTTTTTGCAGGCGATCCAGTTTGTTAACAGCGGCCCGTAACATCTTATAAACCTACTTTTTTTTACGTTCCAAACGGTTTTTTTCGTTAAGCAGTTTCTGGTACTTAACTTCCGAAAGCCTAAAAACGTTATAAGGACTACCATAATAAATACATCGCGCATATTTCAAAGATCCTCGAACGATTTTACATTTTGTATTTTTCTTTTCGTAACGAAAACAAAAAGGTATTTTGAAACCAAAACGTTTAATACGTTTACGAAAACGAAACTTTTTAATACGACCCGACATAATAAATATAAAAAAAAAGGTTATTTACCAAAATTAACAAACAAATAATTTGATCTTTAAGGACAAAAATCTTGGAAAGGAAAAGATCGTATTATAACCTAACGGCCTTGGTTTCTTTCCGGACAGTCAAGATTACAAAAGGAACGGGTCCCACCCTAGCCAAGACGTTACGTAATTAGCTCAAAGGTTTTAAGGCGCCAAGCACTTTAAGCCTCTTAAGCCAGCAAAAAGGTTCAAAAAGTTTAAAGGTCTTAAGAGTTTAAGCTATTTAAGCACTTTAAGCTAAAATAAGGATATATACATTTGTTATTTCCATAATTTAAATAATATCAACTTATAATAGTTAATTAAAACATTATTACCCAAAATACCTTTGGTATTACGAAACGTAATACGTTATTATATCTATTGCTCAGATTCCCACGATGCTCCTGCTAACATAAACCCGTCAACTTAAGGTTTAATAGTTGGTTAAACCGCTTAGCCGTCACAATAAGCTTAAACTAATTAGCCGTATTTCCCGTTAAGTATATTTTTACTATTAGGACCTGATCTGCTAAGTTATTAAGATCTAGGAAACGAAAATAAATTTATACTTAAATTAAAAAAATCTAAAAGTTATTTTTTTTCATTATAAGGCTCCGGCTTTTTAGGTTTTATGCGGGCGAAAAAAGCTTAAACAAATAACGTAACCTTAATTTGTTAATTTTTTTCTCCAATTTTCGAATACGAATCTAAAGCTATTAAATAAAAGTTTTCTAAATACTAATTAACATTTTAATAATATTAAATATTGCTTGAATTTTAACGATATTATTAAACAAAAATTTATAATATATAATAAATTATACGGTTTAATTAATTATTAAACTTTAAGTTTATGGGTTTATATTAATAGAAATATTATAAGAATTTAAGCAATAAATATCATAATTGTATTATATCTTTTAATAGCTTATTATTATAAATAATTAATATTAATTAATATTATAAATTAAAATTGTTTAAATTATAAAAATAAAAAGTATATATTTTTTATTTATATTTATTGGCTTACCATCAGCAAGTTGGTAATCCAGCTTATTAGCTTACTACCAGTGAGTTGGCGATCCGGCTCACTAGCTCACCACCAGTAAGCTGGTGATCCATCACGTGACCTGCCCCACCGTGCACCTGTGGTTGGGTCGTGGCAGACCGTTTCCGGAGGCCGTGTCTCGTTGGGTCATGACACCATTGCAAAATCGGATAGTGGCTTGCGTGGTAACGTTACACAACATATGTCACGTAGAAGCATTACGACTCTACCCATAAAGTGTCGGCGCACTGTGTCTCGGTTTTATTTCCGTATTTGAAGAGTGTATAAGCCATGCCTTCCTTGTCTGTGGTTGTGGTCGTAAAGATTCTATAACCTATATGAAACTTAGAGCCAGAGCCAGTGCCGCCTAATAGACTCATGCGGTCTCCTAATGGATGAGAACACTCCCATTAAGGATCCGGAGCGACCATCTACAACATAGGAAAATCATCTATATATCTTTTGTTGTTAAATAGGGGTAGCTTTGTTGGTCATCAAAGGCCCAAGCGACGTAAGCGCCCCGGAACATCCTTATTCCGGGGAGCCCGCAGTATATAGAGAGCTTCCTAGGTAGCCACCGCTCCTCAAAGCCCGAATATAGTCAGACGATTATCACTTCGCAAATTCTTCATGCAATCTTGTCTTCTGATCAACTCTAACTATCACATCTTTAAATAACTTTTGCTTTGGTTTCACTGCCTTTGTCACAGACTTTCGGCACCTTTGAGAACATATATAGCAATGTAACGCTTGAACTAATACAGTTCGACCGCCTCATTTTCTGATGAAATCCTACAATTGGCCCGTGGGAGGGGAGGCGTCCTTCTATATGGGACACCCTCAAGGGCCTTGCCGGTCTCCTGAAAAGCTGTTATTTGTAGCCTTATAATACCCCTGGATCCTTGACGGTGATATATATGATTTCGAACCTTCTTCATCCTCAACTCGTGGCTAAATATCGCAAAGTGAGTCCTTCCGCCTTATCATATATAGTGCCTGGTCTAGACGGCGAAATACCTCTCATGAACAAATGCTATAGTGTACCGAATTTACTAGTCATATACTAGAAGGCACTTGCGAAGCCTCACTTGGTAGCTAGACACTAGTACCGCGAAGATAGCTGTTTACTCAAATAAAGCCTTGTTCTGGTAGTTTATGTATAAAGTACAGGATATGGTGAAGGAGCCTAGAACCGCAAACCCCAGCGAATGGCAGCTGAGAATGATACATAGGAGCATATATGGGTGTCAGGTGCCAAGGTGCGGCCCCCTTTCCGGGGCCCAGCGACCCACCAGTGTGGCTCCAGTTTGTGTATATATAGGGGGCTTCGCCCCCGAGTAGTTAGAAAAGGGTAGGCATTAATGGTCATCTATTCACTACCCATACTATGAACCACCTGCTGGGCAGCTTCTTCTGCCTCTCACTCCGTACTTTACCATTTTCCCTGACAACGGGGGAACAGGGGTCACAATAGGGGTAAGACAGCTCGCATCTCTGTGTCTTTCTATAACCCCCAAGCCCTTAAGGCTGGTAGGCTTATTATGGGGTCTAATAAGTATTCAAGCTCTATTTAACAATACGAGATCTCAAACCGCTGTACCGTGATATACCGCGAGATAACGTCGTTGTTGGCGACTTAGCGACATTAACACTCCCACACAATACCACACTATCCTTTAGATACGAATGATTTCAGCTCCGGTCATGTCGCAGATGTGTCACTCTTCTACTAAGTTGCTATAATATGACCTGCTAATCTGGACCTTAAACAACCCAGAATAGTCTATTCGGCGCCGTATGAGGAGTAACGCGGGATATCGGAAGTGACTGGGACTACAGCTACCACCAGTCAAGGGATGATGGATTCCATAAGCTGCTTTGCTGACGAAGGCCATTGAGAACGGCTCAACGCATGGAGGGTAGGAAGAAATTGAGCATGATGATCACTTAGGGCGGGGAAGCGCGGAGGATCGGGGTTGCCTTTCAGATACACTGTCAGATACAGGTTCTGCATTCTGTTGAACCTGAATAGTGCCGAAAAATGTGAGGCCTCACACTATGGCGGGATACTATTAAATTTCATACATTCCCAGCCTTGCTCTTTGAAATTCAAAAATAGTAGCATTAGAGAGCGAATCTGCCTCGCACTGGGAGCGCCGAAACATGGCCGGCTTGCAGAAGACTCTTCATCCACTCACTCCATGCTTTGCACTGCAGGCTACCTCTTGAGTGGCTGAGGTGCGATTACCTTGACGCTGGCAAGCTGAATGAAACGCAAAGCGTTGTGCGCGCCCTCTTTCTTAATTTTTACCCATAGAGGCTTGGTAACAGACCTAGCGTATATTGGTGGAGAGGTTTCCTGCAGTTGCTTCCTCTTCTGCCTAGTGAGCTGACAACTTCAACATGATCACGCAGCGAGTAGGGACAAGGCTCTCGACTTGATAAACTCGGTAGAACTCGTAGGACTCTCCACGCGATCATAAGAAGGCAGTTCAGATGCATCCGATCTGTGGGGTTCATGCTGGTCATTCCGTTCCATCCCGTTTCAAATGCTAGGGGCCGAAACAGTCGTTCCAAATACGGAGAACTCCGGCCCGACACGGCCATAAGGCATATGCGCCGCTTTGTGGCCGTAGTTGCTGCGGACATAACACTTTCTTGGACTTTGTCCACTGACAGTACATCGGTGTTGCCGCTCTGAGTGGAGAGACATCAGGATCCAGTGGCTTGCTCGCTCGCCCGGTAAGTAGTACTAATAATGGGTCTGCGAACCTGAAGTCTTGAGAGAACTACAAGCGAGAAGGAGATCATGTCGGACGGACGAGGCGTCGTGGACGAGGCAGACGAGGAAGGTAGAGGTTCGGCACGTCGCCAAAGGGGCGGTTGCATCGGGTGCCGCAGTCGTGGTTCACAGACGGGTTCACAGAAAATCTGAGGGGCGCTCGTTTCGCTACATCCGCATCGTAGTCCGAATCCATTGGACCGACCTGAGATCCGCACTGCTGTACAATGTAGGACAGTTACCATGTTTGGAGATCCTACGCATATTGAGTAGCGGTGCGACTGCAACCCGGTCACGGCATTAGTAGCGCAAAGGGCCCTGGACCCAAGCGCGATACCCTGCGGCTGAGATGGGGACTGGGGGTTTAGCGCGGGAGGGAAGCCTTTTCGCCCACATGCTATGGAGGAAGAGTCCGAGCACTGGGAACCGCAATTTGCCCCATCACGACTGTGTTTAAAAGCTTAAAAGGCGTCATTAGAGCGCAAACGCAAGGCGGAGGATTGCTTCTCGAAGACTCTTCGCAGCGATTCATTAATCGTGCTCTTTGGCCCGATGTCGCGTTGGATCACTCACAACATGCATTACCTCGTACACGATGGTCGGTTCGATTCGTGCAGTGCGGAATTCCCTTGAAGTTATGTAAAGAGCCCGTGAGTTAGCCATCCTGCATGAATTGAGTGTGCCTAGCTTGCCACTCTGCAATGCAGTCTGAGTAACAAGTAGTAACGCAATGCGCTACCCCCAACCTCTCCATATCCCACCACACGAGGCACAACATCATTAACGAGTCCTTTTCGGCAGCATGTAAATACGAAAATAACATGGCAATGAAGAGGATACTGACAGCAGTTTTTTTTTCTCAATACATATTTGCCGATTGCTATTATCTAGGATTGATTGCTCGCTGTCTTTGAGGTTGACTCTCAGGTCACCTCGCTTCATATCACGCACCATGTTAAGGCTGGGGAGCGGTCGGATCGAGTAAAATTGGGGCAAAACCCAGATCGTGGAGCATGCTCCAACTGACAAGGGAGTGCCGGCACCGGGAGTCCACAAGCCGTCTAAATCCAGCACTTCCGACCTTACCGACTAGGAGTTTCTTGGGGGGGGGGGGGGGGCCAACCAA
>QJNS01000185.1:89604-162696 GCA_004154925.1 Monosporascus cannonballus | reverse complement strand
CAGCTGTAAGCACCAGGATGATTGCCACAATTGCGATCATTCCACCGATCTTTTGCCCTGGTGGCGTGATGGTATGGTGCAGCCATAACAAAGCGGTAACAGTTTATAACGGCCGTTTTTATCTTATTATAACTATTACAACTTTTAATTTCTTAGTTATTTTTAATAATTTTAAGGAGTTTTATTATCTTTAAAAACGTTTAGTAATTTTGAAAATTTCTTAATAACTATATAACGGGGTTTTATAAAGTTTCTTTATAAATTATTTTTATTAATCTTTTAAAATATAAATTTTACTGCGGCAATACATTTAATTATTTCAATAACCTTCGAAGTTTTAAATTTTGCTTCATTTTGCCTATTATAGAAGTATTGTAACGGTATTGAAAATTCGAAAATCTTTTTTAAATATGTTCTATAACTATAAAATAATAGTTTTAATTGTAGTAGTTTTTTATATTTTTACGAAATCTAAAATTGGAAGCTTCGCTTTATTTAAAAATATCAGCGTACATATTGTTTTTCTTTAATATACAATATCTTAATTATAACAGCTAAGCGATTTAATCAACTATTACACTTAAGTTATACACATTTATATTGGTAAAAGTATTATCGGATTTTAAGTAATAAATATGATAACGGGTTACGTTTCATAATATTGAAGATATTTTGAATGACGAAATTATAATATAAGTTAACGTATTAAGGCGACCCCCTCACCAACGCCCCATTCCCTTAACGCGCCACTCAATTTTGAAGTCATCGCGAACAAAACTTTTCAGTATATATAATAACATCTCAACAACCACTTAATTAATTGATTCCAAACTAACGTATACGTATAACGATATAATCCGTTTCCTTTTCGTTTTTTTTTTCGCTTTCAGAAAGCTTGTTTTGCTATTAATTTCGCTAAGTGACGGTAAAGTTTTCTTTCGCAAGGGCTTCCAGCCTTACTTTTACCTTGCTAATTAAAATTATTTTTACGAAATCCTCATTTGGTTTAGGTTTTATTTTTTTTTTACATGCTTTAGGTTTCGTTTTTTTAAGGGCTACAATTAATTAACTGTTACGAATTTTGGCGGCGGAAAACTTGCTAATTTTATCGTTAAGGGCCTTAGCGAACTTGCGGAACAAAAGGCGTACGGTAAGATTTCCGTACGTTGGATTAATTTTTACCAGGGACTTTTCGAACCAGATTAATTTCTTAAATGATTTAAATATTTTAATACTTAAAGCAATTATTTGGGCAAAGAAATTAAGATATTTTAAGGTACGAATTAAACCTAGGGCGGATATACTTTTTATCGCCTTTTTTTCTTTAACGTATTTATTATTTAATATTTTTAACTTATTAATAGAACGTAAACCTATTACTTTTTAACTTTTTATAATATATTTCGAAATTATTATAAACTTTTTTTACGCTTGCGAAAACGTTTAAAGGAAATCGGTTTTATCAGTAATTTCGGAAGTTCGCCCGTAATAACTGTGATGATATGCACAGCTAGTCCTTATAAGGTGGATTAAGGTGTCCAAACCCCAATTGGGGGTTTGGAATTGCTGACCTTTTGGTATTGTAGCTAGCGTCGCACCTTCGTTATCTCATAATAACGTTTACGGAATTAATGGCGGAACTTCCGTTTTAAGATAACAAATATATTTATATTAAAGAGTTAAAAAATATAAAAAACGTAAAGATGTAACGAACCTGTCATACATCCACCTGGAGGTATAAGCAGTATCCGAAAAGGGTCTTAATTTGCAGGTAACAATAGGGCGAGAAATAATTCAGTGGTCTGTTCGTTAAAAAGATTTAAAGATTTTTCCCTTAATTAGAAAACGGTACAGTTACCTCTTAATTAAAAGCTTAGATTAATAGCTAAAGAACGAAAAACTAAGTAAGTGGCTATTTACATAAGAAACTTAAAGTTTTATACCTCCTCCTATTCTACTGGTATAATACTGATCTCTTGGATCTATTAAATCACCCAGATCATAACGATCTATATGATCTAATAGATCAGTTAGATTACTCCAAGTCACGTAACTTAAAGTATGGAGCTTTTCCCTTTTCTGCAGCCCTGGGGCCTCCAGAACGGGTCTATTCGGGGATCCGTAACAATAATACGCATGTTATTTCGTAAGCTTTAATTTTTAGAAAAATTAAATAACTTAGAATGTCAAAAAAAAAAACAAGCCGAATTAAAAGCCGCCTAGGCCATATCGGCAAAGGCCGTAACCCTTTTTAACTAGTCCAACCTCGAATCCATCAATTAATTATTTACTGATTAAAAAACTTTTAACCCCGTTAACCACGGTATTACTAATAAAAAATTTTTAATAGGCGTTAAGCACTAGTAAAATTTTTGGCGGGTTCCTAGGTGTTCTTGGAATCCGGGTACTTTTTCTATTTAACCAGATATTAGGTAAATCCGTTTTATTTTCGTATATCGAAAATTTTTTCCACTTCGTATACTTGTTCGTTCTTTACTTTCATATCGTTTTATGCCGTATATACCTTAATTATATCTGCTGTTAATTCAAATAAAAAAACATAAAAAATTAGATAAAGTTTAACTTTCGGTAAAAATTCCAATTAATAATTATTTTCTAAGATTTTCTTAATAATTTTATATGGACCGATATACTTGAAATCGAATTTTTTGTTTAATTATTTTATTTGAATATTTTTTATAACAAAAAAAACGATTTCCCCCTTTTGGAAAATTAATCCTTTTAACTTTTTCTAATTATAATATTTACTTATTTAATTTCGTACGAAGTTTAATTTTGTTTTCATTTTCTGGTATAATTATTATAACTGTTTTAACGTAAGGATTACTTTAATATTAATTAAACCGTCGTTACGTATTTCTTCGTAAACTTCTAGGATAAAACCAAAATTTGCATATACTGGTATTATTTTAATGCTTTCGTATTAGCTAATATTGTAAGTTAATTATGCAATCGATAATTTCTTAATGTAATTATTTTATTCGTAATTAATATAATATCGTAAGTCAATCTCCAAATTTTAATTTATTCGTTTTATTTATTTATTTATTTAAGGTTTAAATACGTTAAATAGCTTATAATTTAGGCCGATCTATGTTATAAGGCTTTGCCAGAACTTAAATACAAATATTAATCCTTTATTTAAAATAATTTCCATTAATAATTAATATATATTAAAAATGTATTTAAAGAAAATATATATTATTTATTTAGCATACAAATTTTCGTAATATAATAAAAAATAAGAAAATTTCGTAAATCGATTAACGATTACGAAAATACTGTTGTAATATATTCTTATAATTAAAATTTTGATATAAAAAGTTTAGTAATAAAATTAAATATAATTAAAGATTATAATCGCTTTGCAACTAATAATAGCTGTAATTCTCCGTATAGCTTATATCGTTAAGCTTTTATTTTAACGCAAATATTATATTGCCGTATAACCTTTTATACTATTATTTTTATTTTAGGAAAAGAATATATATATTAAAACCGTTTTAAGGTTTTATGGATCCTTAGATATCCGTATTACTGATATTCGTACATTTTTCGTATTAAATCCTTTTAATATTTTTCTGGAATTTATATTTTATTCGTTCTTTGGTCGTTTAAAAAACCGTCGTTATATTGTTAAATCTTCTGGTATATACCGAAAAATACTATCCGAATTATCGCAATTTGTCGTAAGTGTAAATATCCTTTTATGGTAATATCGAAAATAATATGGCTAATTTTAACTAATTTCTTTTCAAGGTTTGGTTGCTTATTTAAGGTATTTGTTTTGCTATTTTTAAGCCATTTTTAGAAAAAATAACGAAATCGAAGTTCGCCAATTTTTCTACGTATCGAAATTATCGTTTTATAAGTTTCCTAGTTGTAATAAATCGGGTAAAATTTTGATAATCCATATAAACCTTAACCTGGTGCAAATTTCCTTTTAGGAAGTGCCTAAACTTTCGAAATGCTATAATAATAACCATAAATTCCTTATCTCGAATACAGTAATTAAGTTCGGCTCCTTTTAATTTATACGAAAAAAATATAATAAGGTATAATTTGTCTTAATTATTTCGTTATCCAATTATTACGCTTAATACATAATCCGAAATATCGGTTTTTAATTTAATAAAACAGTTTAGATCGTATATAATTAATATTAACTTATTAATAATTGCTATTACGTTCAAAAGGGACTTCACTAGGCCCAAAGGAGGCCCAGGAAGTTGGAAACGCTTGGGATCTCCACCTTCTATCGGATAAACCTCGGGTTTCTGTTAATTTCTAAAAATACCAGGAGATTTGTAGATAATAAATATTATAATTTTTCGAGATCCCCAGAAACCATAAAAAATATAAAGGATAAAAAGGATATATAAAGTTTAGGTTTCTTATGTAAATAATTACCTATTTAATTTTTTACTTTTTAATTATTAATTTAAGCTTTTAGCTAAAAGTAATTATACCATTTTTTAATTAAAAAAATATTTTAAAATTTTTTTAACGAATATATTAAATTATTTTTCGCCTTATTATTATTTACAAATTAAAACTTTTTTCGGATATTATTTATATTTTCAAATAAATATATAATAAGTTCGTTATATTTTAATAATTTCTTAATTACTAGCCGACAAATAATTTACCGCCTAATTAAGGTATAAGCTTTTTTAAACTTAATACAAATAATAATATAAGATAATATTTAGAAAATAAATAATATATATAATTTCCGTTATTAATTAAGGAAACGTTATTAATAAAACTTAATAATTTACTTTTTATTAAAAAAATTTTCTAATTAATTAATAATATAATATCCCTTATTATTTAATCTTAAAAAAGCCCGTTATCCTTATAACCTAAATAATAATTTACCCCGGCCCTTAAGGATATTATTAAAATCTAAGGAAAAAAATCGGAAAAAAAACGGCTAAAAAAAATTAAAGAAAAATATAAGGCCGAAAACCAAAAGAAAAAACTTATTGCGAAGGAAAAATTAAGTACCCTAGTAACAGAAATCCGAATTTTAAAAAAAAATATTCGGCTTACAAAAGGAAAAAAGCTAACTTTTCCTTAGTTTGGTTCCTCCAAAAGGCGAAATTAAGGGGCCGGCTACCGACCCCTTTCGCTGGACCCAAGGCGAACGCAAAAAAAAACCTCGACTCTGTTACTGTTCGGCGTAATTCGGATACAGGAAAAAGTTATTCCACCCTTTGGTTACTATGGAATGCCAAACGTCAAAGGCTATAAACCAATTCCCCTTAAACCTTACGACGGATCAGAAAACCCTAATGGATTTTTAATTTAAATAAGGCTTTACCTTAAATTTTATAAAAATTCTTTGCCGGAAAAATATTAAAAAATAATAGTTATTTTTTAATTATTAATCGGATAAATTCGTTAATAATTCGAACCTATTTTAACGGATTATTTTAAAAAATAACTAAAGAAAATTTTAAACCGTATTAATTATATTTTTAACGATTACGAAAACTTTAAAAAAAATACGTATTTTATTCGGTAATCCCAATAAAAAACAAAACGTTATTAAGTAATTTTATTTTCTTTACCAAATCAAATTAATATCCGAATATACGATAAAATTTAACCGTTTGGCCGTTATTTCGAATTTACCAAAAAACATATTATTTTATTTTTATTATAATAATTTAAAACCTTATATTAAAAACGAAATGTATATAAAACTTAAGATTAAATCCTTTATAAAATATATAAATAAAATTATTATTACCGACCGATAAACCTTTAATCGGTATTTCAAAAAAAAAACCGATAAACCAAATAACGATAAAAGTTTTAATAACCGAATTAAAAAAAAATAAAGGCAAGTCTTAAAAAAAACGAATTCCGTTTCGAAAAAACCCAAGAAAAATAAGTTCAAAATAAAATGTTTTAATTATGGCAAAAAGGGGCATTTTAAAAGCAAATATCGCTCCCTTACCAAAAGGAATTCTAAAAAAAAAGGAATTCCTTAATCCCAAAAAAAGCTAAAACGGTTAAATAAAAAACCGACAATAAGGTAAAAAAGGAAAAAAAAATATTAATTCAATTTTTTTCCAACCAGAATTTATTATTACCATAATTATTTAAATCCAAAATAATAACCTAAAGTACGAAAATTATTTTATTTACCAGGATTGTAAAATTAAAACCTATAAATACTATTCCGGATAAACGGCTTTTACAATAATTATAAAGCTAAAATATTAATATTACCTTAATTCCCAGAAATATAAAATATATATAAAAAACGGTTAACTTTAACCAAATATTAATAATTACGGATAATTATTTTTGAAATTTTATAAATTCCCAAAATATATTATTTACAAAAAGATATTATCGGTAAACCTTTATAACTTATTACATTTTATTACTTATTATTAAAATAATTATTTTATTTATTTTAAAACCAAAAAAAATAATAACTTTTGGCCCGGATAAAATAATAAAATTTTTATTGAATTAAACGATAAAAACCGATATATTAAAATTCCCTAATAATTAAAATACTTTAAATCTTATTATTTATACCCCAAATTAAAACAGAATTAAAAGGTTATATTATAAGGATATTTATGTTATTTCCCGATACTTTATATTTAATATAAACTTCTAAATATAGGAATACTTTTTTCGGAAATTTACCTTTTTAATTCCATAATTCGGGAAATACAAAATAAAAAAATAAATTAAGAAAAAAACCAAATTTTAAAACCTTAATATAAATACGGCAAAAAAACATAATTCCGGTATAAAAACAACCAATATATTAAATATATTGTTAAAAAGGTTCGTAAATAAAAATTCGTTTAAGTCGGAAATTATCAAAAATCAAAAAATTATAAAGGTTTTTGAAAATAAGCTATCGAAAAGCCTTAATCGATAAAACCTTATGCGAAATAACGAAAAAAACGCGTAACCAGATTAAGATTTTTTTTTCGATATAAAAGTAAAGTACTTAAGGTTATAATTAATTCCGAAATAAAAAATAATTTTATTTCCCCCGTAATAACAAAAAAGTATTAAATTCCCTAAAAATACAAATTAAAGTTTTACAAATTACGTACGGTAAACGGCAATTTATTTACTTACGAAAACGGACGAATTTTTCAAAAAACGTAAAAATTCTTAATATAAATTCAAAAATATTAAAAATACGCCTTATTAGATATTATTAATATCTCCGGATACGATATTATTTTAAAAACACCTTAATTTTATTTTAATAACTTACGGATTAATTAAAAAAACAAATATTTTCTTAAAATAAAATATTAAATAAAAATAATCGAAACATTTGTTATATTATCAAGAAAATACAGGTTCCCAATTTGATTTTTACGGTACCTCCGGAATATCAAAAATTTAAAAAATTATTTAAAAATAAAAAAGATTACGAATTATAACTATATAATTAATGGGATTACCGGATACTTATTAAAAAAAGGTATTATTTTAAATTTTATAAAATTTATTACATAAACCCAAAAAAATTAAAAATTTTATAGAAAAATATATAATTAAATCTGAAAAAAATATATTTAATATTTTAATTCCTTTATTAAATATTTAATTCTTATAATACCAAAAATTAAGGATAATAAATAAAGGATTAATAAGGACGGAAACCTTATTTATTAAAAAATAATTAATTATAAATAATTAAATTATATTACGATTAAAAACGGATATTTTTTAATTTTTATAAATACCTTAAAGAAAAATGCCAGCAAAATTAAATAATTTATAACGTTTAATTTTCATAATAATTATTACCGTATTAAAATGGCCAAAAAAGAAATATAAAAAACGGTATTTAAAATAATATATGAACTTTAGGAATATAAAATAATACCTATAGGACTTATTAATACTTCCGCCAGTTTCTAAAATTTGGTAATAATTATTCTTTAATAATTTATAAATAAATTCATATTTGTTTATCTTAACGATATTTTTATTTATTCCGAAACCTTAAAAAAATATAAAAAATATATCGTTTAAGTACTTAAAATTTTAAATAAAATTAATATTTAAATTAATTTTATTAAAAATATATAATATATCCAGAAATTAAATATTTTAAGATTTATTTTTATATTAGGATAAATTTAAATTTAATATTCCAAATTAAAAATAATTAAAAATTAACTTATTTTTAATAAGGCGACTATTATAAATATCCAATATATTTTAGGATTTATAAATTACGTATACGGCCTAATTAAAAAATATAAAGATATAATTAGGCCTTTAACAAAATTTATTATTAAAAAATATATTAAGAAAAAATTCGAATTTTTAAAAAAAAATAAAAAAAATATTCCGGAAATTAAAAAAAATAATTATTAACGAATTTATCGTAAAAATGCCAAATCCAGATAAAACGAAATAATTAAAGATAAATATTTTAAAATATGCCTTAAGCGCAATTTTGGAATAATAAAAAAATAACGGTAAATAATATTTAATAATATATTATTTTAAATTATTTTAAAATATAAAATTCAAATATTAAATTTACGATAAAAAGTTATTAATAATTATTAATGCTTTTAAAAAATAAAAATTTTTCTTTAACGGAATAAAAAAACCTTTTAATATTTACTTTAATTATAAAAAATTTACGTAATTTATAAAAAGCCAAAAACTAAATAAACGACATAAAAATTAATGGATTTTTTTATTTAAATTTATTTTCAAAATATATTATATTAAAAGAAAGGAAAATATTTAAACGGATATTTTTAATTGTAAAAAAAATTACAATTCCAAAATTCCCAAAAAAACATATAAATATTATAATATAATAAGGATAAAATTATATATCGATATAAAATAATAAAAAAACTAATTACCGAATTTTTAATACGGTTCCGGAATTTTTACAATATAAAAAAATCAAAAAAAATCTAGCAGCTAAAAAAATAACTTAAAAATTAATTACTGTATTATGGCAAAATTTATATTCCTAAAAATAAATAAAAATAATTCGTAAAGGAATTCTATAAAAACTTATTATATGGATATTAAAAAATCTTTAAAATTACCCGATAGTTATAAAAAAATACGATTTTTTTAAATTACGCCATATAATTAAAATAAATATTAAAAATTATAATATTTATAATAAAATTAAGGTAATACGCCATAAGCCTTACGGGTTATTATAACTTATCGATATTCCTAATAAAATATAAAATACCATAATTTAGGACTTTATTATTAATTTATTTTTATTTAAAAGCCCAGTTATTAAAATCGAATACGACGAATTATAAGTAATTATTAATAAATTTACTAAATATAGGTATTTTTTATTTTTTAAAAAAAATATAACGGTAAAATAATTAACTTATACCTTTATTAAATAATACCTTAATAAATATGGGATATTTAAAAAAATCGTTTTAAATTAAAATACGTTATTTATTTTAAAATTTAATATTAACTTTTTTAAATAAATTAATGCTAAATTTAAGTTTTCGATAACGTATTATCCTTAAATAAATAATTAAATTAAAAATTTAAACCAGATTTTAAAATAATATTTACGAAATTATATTAATTATTAACAAAATAATTAATTAAAATTTTTATTATTAATATAAATCGCTTATAATATATTAATTAATAAAAATATAAACGTATTTCTTTATATAATTATATATGGACATAATATAAAAACAAAACGACCTAAATAATTACTTAATAAAATACCAAAAATTATTATAATTATCTTAAAAACAAAAATATTAAATACGGAAATCAAAATAATTTAAGCCCGTTTTTAAAATAAATTACGATTTTTTAACGATAAATAAATTAATATTATAATAAAAAAAAATTAAAAAACTAATTTTAACAAAAGGAAATAAGGTTTATTTATTACGTTAAAAATAAAACGTAATTTCGAATATTTTACAAATTAAAATAAAAATATTTAATAATAAGTTTAATTTTAAAACACTTAAACCGTTCAAAATTAACGAAATTATTTCCAAAATTAATTACAAATTATTATTACCTAAAAATATAAAGATATACCTTATTTTCCACATTTCTTTACTTAAATTAATATTTAAAAACGTTTTATTAAAATAAATTTAAAATTCGAAAAAAATTTTGATAAATACGAAATTAAACGAATACTGGATTTTAAAATAGTTAAAAATAAAATTTAATACCTAATTAAATAAGAAAAATGTTTACATAAAAAAATACGTAAAAATTATTTAATTATTTAATAAATACGATAAACTTAATTAAGATATTTTACCGCCAAAATCCTAATTAACCGTTTTTAATATAGCTAAAGTTATAAATAATAACGGTTCCTTATTTAAATTAACCTTTATGGCATTTTAATCGAAAAAAATAAATACCTTTATTAATATATTTAGCTTTAAAACAAATTATACTTGCTTTTTTTTTTACGATTTTTTTCCGTATTTAACTTTTTTCGTTTTTTTAATTTATTTATATTTTTAAGCCTTTTTTAAATAAACGATAGCTTTTTGGAATATAATTATTTAAATTAATAATTTAACCGAATAATATAATTAAATAATTTTTAAAATTATTAAATAATTAAATGTTTTTTTCGGTTTATCCGGAATTTTTCGCCCTAGATATTTTTAAATAATAAAAACAAAATATAATTTTTATCGCAAAATTAAATATTAGCCGCCAAATAATTCTAATAGTTTTTTCGATTTTTTAATATTTTGCAAAAAAGCTTTTTTTCGAAATAACGTATATACGGCATAATTTCGAAACCAAATTAAGAAATCGACTTAATTAATTTATAACGATTTTTAATGGAAAATTTAATACGTTTTTAAGGTTTATCCGATATAGTTAAATATAATGTTATAACGTAAAAAAAGAAAAAAATTAAGGATTTATTTTTTTTATCTTTAAGGATAAAAATCTTGAAAAAAAGGGAATAATATTACGTTCAAAAGGGACTCCATTAGGCCCAAAGGAGGCCCAGGAAATTGGAAATACTTGGGATCTCCATTTTCCATCGGATAAACCTCGGGTTTCTATTAATTTCCAGAGATACCAGGAAATTTATAAACAATAAATACTATAATTTTTCGAAATCCCCAGAAACCATAAGAAACATAAAAGATAAAAAGGATATATAAGGTTTCGGTTTCCTATATAAATAATTACTTATTTAGTTTTTCGCTCCTTAGTTATTAATATAAGCTTTTAGCCAAAGGTAATTGTACCGTTTTTTAATTAAGAGAAAAATACCTTAAAATCTCCTTAACGAACATACTAAATCATTTTTCGCATTATTATTACCTGCAAATCAAGACCCTTTTCGGATACTGCTCATACCTCCAGGTAGATGTATGACAGGTTTGTTATAATTGCATCCTTAATATCTTAAAATATTTTTTCCGTATTTGGCGTCTATTTAAATTCTTTTTTTCGTAAGGTTTATTAAAAATATAGCGATTTTGCTAAATTTTCGAATAAATTTCCTATAATAATTAACGAACCCGAAAAATACCTATATTTCCGTAATTATCGTTAACGTTTGCCATTTTGTAGCTGCAATAATTTTCTTAAACTTATCCTAATATATCTTAAGATAATAATATATCTTAAATATTCCATTTTTTATTTGTAAAATTAACTTTTTTCCCTATTTATAGGTAATTTTACGTTCTGTAAAACTTAAAAAACTTTATAAACGTATTTTACGTATATTTTATTTATTTTTAAAAAAACAAAAATGTCGTCGAGATAACATACGACGAAAATATCGAATTATTTTCGTAATATATAATTAACTATTCGCTGAAAAATTAGTGGTATGTTCGTAAATCTTAGTAATATAATTAAATACTTAAATAATCCGTATTTCGTCCTAAAAGGTATTTTTTATTCGTATTTCTTTTTAATTTTAATAAGGTTATATTTATCTTTAAAATCGAATATTATAAATCATTTAATGCCGTAAAATTAATTTTTTATATCCCTAATTATAAATAATAATATATAATCTATAATAATAATATCGTTTAATTATTAACAATTAACTATAAGTCGTAATTTGCTATTTTTTTAAGTATAAAAAATATAAGGTATTCTATTAATAATTTCGAAAATCGAATTTATCCTTTTTATAGCCGATTTTCCAGATATTTTTTGAAAATACATAATTCGTTTCCGCTAAGATTATAAATATGATAAAACTTTATTAAAAATCCCTTTTTAAAAATTATTTCATAATTTTATTCGTTATGTTTTAATAATTTCGTATCGAACTTTTTTTTTAAAAATTGCTTATATCTATAATATTATAATAACATATTAATTAAACTTTTTAACTTTTAAGGTTATTATTCTTATTATTCTAGATCGTTATTTAATTAATTTAATTTTGTTTTAATAATAATAACGACATGTTATATTTTTCTTTAATATCGATTTTTTTTATGTTTTATCCTTTTATGTAATAAGATTTTTATCGTATTCTTATACTTATATCTATCGTTATTATTAATCGCATATTAAAATCTTAATTTTTATTTATTTCTTAATACAGTATAAGACGAACGTTATTTAATTAATTTTTCTATTAATTAAAACTCCGTATTAACGTATTTATAATAATCTTAAAATTATATTGTAATTCTCGAATCAAATGATATCAAAATTAACTGTTTGGTATCGTCCTTAGATAAAAATCTCGAAATAATTAATTTCGCGTATAATTTTTCTATTATCGTAAGCCAATTCCTAATTTTCGACATTCGTCGTTATATAAGGATTTAACTTATATCTCCATGGTAATTTAAATTTATTAATTACATCCGGTATAATATAATTTCCGCCCAAAATTCCGCAATTTACCATTATGGTATACCAATAAGTTCCGATTCGTATTTCCAAAATAATAAAGTTGTTAACGTTTCTTATCGTCGTATTTAAAACCTTTTTTAAAAATTCCCTTTAATTTTTTTAGGTTTCGTTATTTTGCGGCGTTTTTATAAGTAACCTTATTCTTTTAATTCCTTTTCGGATTTATTAAACTTTATTTGTATTTTTTTCGTTTAACGCGTTAAGCTGTTATATGTATCGTTATTGTCCGCATATTATTCCTTTAAATTATATTAAATATTTTTAATCTTTTTATAATTCCTTTTCTTATTAAATAAATTGTTTTTTATATTTGCGATTATATCCTATTATACGTTATTTTAATTATCGTTTTAAAGTTCGCTTAAAAACCAACGTATTTTTTTCTTAATAACTTTTTTTCGGAGATCTATAATAAATATCAATTTAAAATAAAAATTCGTAATAACTTTTTAACAGTATTTCTTAATTATATATTAAATCAACTTTTTTTCCGTTTAATAATTATATAATCCATAATAACAAAAAGAATCTTCCTACGAACATTACTTTTCTTCAGGCCAGCTCTCTATTTCGGCCAGCTGTTAAACATCTCCTAAGGCTATAAATCGAAAATATCGATACCATTATTTATCGTCCTTATTATCTCCGGTACGATTTTGAAAATCGAATCCCTTATAGTACATACAAGTAATTCGTTTATAAATATATTACTTTTATTTTTTGTAATTAGGATATTTTCGTTATCGACAATATATAACATACATTCTGCCATATTAATTACATATTCGGGGACAGATTTCTTTCGTCCAGTTCTAGTACTTATATAATTATCCTTATAACGCTTTTTATTATGCTTACAATACTTATTAAGCCAGCATTCTGGTTTTTCGCATCTTTCGTCGGATTTTTTATTATAATAATCTATATTAAACCTTTTGCTTTAAACCTTTGGCTTAAATCATATTAATAACGTTACTATCGTTTTCTTAATTATTTCTGGATTATCTCTTCGGTATAAATATCCAGTTATTTTATCGTAATTTCTTAGGTTTCTTATATTTATAAACCTTATATCCCATTTTACTATAATTAAAGCACTTAATCTGGCGCTAGTTTTATCTATAAGTAACGCCAAGTTCCATAAGTCCTGGCACCGTTCCGTAAGAAATAAAAAGTATATCTTATTTTTTTCTCTGGTTAAACTTATTATATCCTAAGTATAAGGTATATTATTCTTTTTTCTGCACTTATCTTTTAAACTGTTAATTATTAATGTTAATTACCTTAATAATATATCGGTCTAGAATAATTAATCGTTTAATCCGAATAATCTTATTTTTTATATTATTTTTCAACCTTTTATAAAATATATCGGTAAAAATGTCGGCTTTATTATTTCCTTATGCCGCCTTAACCGCAAAACTTTTAAAGGTTACGGCATAGTTAAAAACAAATCCTTTTTATCAAATTATTAGGAATTATTAGGCCGTAAAACGTTTTTTATCCGGATTACCGAAATTATCGCGCATTTTATGCTCGAAATTAATATAAAATAAGAAATTTTTGTTAATAAATTTTCCTTATCCGATTTTCTTATTTCCAAGAAATTTCTCATAATAAATTTAAATTAATTAATAATATCTTCCGTTAGGTATGCTCCTATTCCTAAGACCTTATCCGCCGGATTACTAAGGTCCAAAAAGCGAAAATAAATTCGTACCTAAATTAAAAAGGTTTGCGGATTACTTTTCCCATTATAAGGTTCCGGTTTTTTAGGCTTTATACGAGCAAAAAAAATTAGGCAAATAACGTAACCCTAATTTGTCGAATTTTTCTTTCCAGTTCCCGAATTCGAACTTAAAACTACTAAATAAGGGTTTTCTAAATACTGGTTAACGTTTTAATAATATTAAATATTATTCAAAATTTAACTGTACTATTAAACAAAAACTTATAACGTATAATAACTAAACGGTTTAACCAATTATTAAACCTTAATCGTACAAGTTTATTTTAATAAAAGTATCGTAAGAATTTAAATAATAAATATAGTATTTATATTACGTTTCGTAATTTTAAAAATACTTTGGATAATAATATCATTTTGGAAACTGAAGTTATTTAAATTATTAAAATAATAAATATATATATCTAAATTTTTCCGATCCGTCAAATCCGGCTTTATAGGCTTTTCGATCGATCCTATCGAGCCTGGCTTTATGAGCTTTATAATCGATCCTATCGAGCCTGGCTTTATGGGCTTTATAATCGATCCTGTCGAGCCATTACGTGATTCGACCCACATAGCTTAGTTATTTTCCTGTTGCGACCGTTTTCCGAGGCCGCAGCCTGTCAGGTCATAACACAAAAGTACGACGTTAACGACAAAACCAAAAAATTAAAAATTCCAAACACCAATTGGGGTATAAGCACCTAAATCCACCTTATAAGAGCGCATATAACAAGTCTCCAGCTACGCTATATTTAATATAATTATTTATTTAACTATTTAATTAAAAATTTAATATTACAATTAATTTATATTAAAAATTTGGAAAATCGAAATATTTATAATAAATATTCAAATTAATATTAATAAGTTAAAATGTTTTTAAATTTATAAAATGAAATAAATTCATTTTCTTGAATTAAATGTAATTAATACTTTTATTTATTGAAAAACAATATTGATTTATAAAGAAAAGATTTATTACAAAATATTAAAGAGAGTTATTTTATACTAAAAACGATATTTTAAATATATTAAAATTTAATTTAAATTCTTTTTATATACCACAAAATAATAGGTTTTAATTATAATAACATAAATATTAATAGTTTCTAAAAATATTTTCAATATATATAAAAAATAAAGAAATTAAAATAAATGAAAATTATTTAATTTGATATAATAACAATAATATTAAATAAATGGAATTATATATATATTTTAAAAGTTTCAATATACTTATATTTATTGTATAAAATCCAAAAATATTATAATGTATATTAAAACAATATTAAAATTATATTATGCATTGTGAATATGTATAATTAATTAAATTTATAAATTTTTAAAACCTGATTAGAACATTTAAAAATAAATATGTTAAATGAATTAATATTTAAAACAACTATTTTAAACTTTTTATAAATTCTTTTAAGTATAAATACATATATATATATAATGAATATGATAGATTTTATTGAAATATGTATTATATTCTTTTCCAAAAATATATATAACCAATGTATTTTTTCATAATATTTCATATATATAAATTATTATATAAAATTTAAAATATAAGTTTAAATATTCAATATATATTATTAAATATATTATAAATAAGATAAAGACATAAATTTATAGATAATTATACTGATTTAAATTTAACTAATTTTAAAAATAAAGCGTAATATTTGACATATTTAAAGAATATTTATATAAAAGTGAATTTGTTATAACCCAACGGTTTTAGCTCTTGGAAACGATCGGAGCCTTGGGAAAGCTAAGCTCCGACTAAACCAAGAAATCACGTAAAGGGCTAAAGGGCGCTCACTGGTCAAAGAAGTTTAAGCCAATGAGAAATTAAAAGAGCTTAAAGAGGCTTAAAAGAACTTAACTAAGAAAATGTCGTTAAGCTGTAATAAGCTTTTTAAGGTAAAATAAAAATATATACGCGTATTTTTTCATAATTTAAATAACTTTAATTTACAGTAACTAAATTTTGAGAAAATCTAAAAATACAAATCCGCTTAAATTGCAAATTATTGAACATATTTAATTTTTTAAACGGTGAAATATATGAAACGAAGAAATTAAATTTTAAAAATTTACTTACGATATTATATTAGTTACAAATTCAATAATTATGTTATGAAATTATTAATCATATAACTGGCTTATAATAACAGTTATTACGAAAACGTTAAAATAATACTTACGAACGCAAATTTGAATTTAATTTTAAAGATTGATAAAAATATATGCGATAATAACTTAATTCATATTAAAATAATATTTACGTTAAATTGATTACGACTATTATATCAAAAAATAAAAACAAAACTAAAATTTATACGAAATTAAATAAGCAAATATTCTAATCAAAGAAATTAAAAAAAATTCATTTTCGAAAAGAAAAAAATGATTTTTCTCGTTGCCAAAAATATGTAAATAAAACAATGTAATAAAAAAATTAATTTTAAGTATATCGACCCATATAAAATCGCCAAGAAAATCTTAGAAAATAATTATTTACTGGAACTTTTACAAAAAGTTAAATTTTATCCATTTTTTTACGTTTCCTTATTCGAAGTAATAACGGATATAATTAAAATATATACAATATAAAATAACATAAAAATGAAAAATAAATAGGCCTATAAAATGGAGAACATTTTCGATATACGGAAATAAAACGGACTTATTTAGTATTTAATCAAATAAAAAAAGTACCCGGATTCCGAAAATATCTAAAAACTCGCCAAAAACCCTATTAACGTTTAACGTCTATTAAAGAACTTTTACCAATAACGACGGAACCATCTAAGATAATAACATTTTAATCTTTAAGATCCAAAAAGGAAAGTCTTTAATTTACCGCGTTCTAATTAATAACGTCTACCTTATCCAAAACTTATACTTCGACTACAAATTTTGATTCCAAATATACAAGATCGTTAAAATCGTCCAAGGATTAAAAAGCACGATTAACAAATTCATGCCGTAAGATTGGTAATACTGGCGTTAACAACTTATACGAAAAGAACGCGCAAAGGTTTCGGATAAAGACTTTTCGGCCGCCAGCTTTTTTTCCATTAATCTTTTCGATTTTGCGATATAACGATTAATCGTAAAAATAAGAATTCCTATCCAGTCGTACGAACGACCTTAATAAATATATTTCTTACAACGAAAAGCCCGGTCCATTATTTAATAATTAAGTTATCGGACAAAAAAAACCAAAATATTACGTTAAAACTTTTAAGTTTTATTAAATTAACTAAAGAACATTATTATTCGAGTTTGCGAAAATAATGTTTAAATACACCGGAGGACATATTAAATGGATACGAAAAACTTACCAAAGAAAAGAGATCTTAAGGGCAAGATTTATAAAAAAAAGAAATTGTATTATGACCTAACGAGTTACAGTCTTCAAAAATGGTCTGCTACAACCCAACTACGAATACGCGGTAGGGCAGGTTACGTAATAGATTACCAACTCACTAGTAATAAGCGAATAAGCCGGGTTACTAACTTACTAGTAATTAGCCAGTAAACCGGATGAAAATATATACGTTCATTATTTTCATAATTTAAATAATATCGGCTTATAATAAAATATCGTTACCCAAGGCACTTTTGGTATTACGAAACGTAATATATTATTGTATTTAGTACTTAGTTTCCCATGATGCTTTGGCTAACATAAACCCGCACGACTAAGATTTAATAGTTGGTTAAACCGCCGAGCCGTTACAATTGCGTTTTTCGAGGTATCGAAATTCTTAATAAAGATTATTAGGAAATCCAGCTGAATATAGTCGAAATTCTTTTAGAATATTTTCATTCAGCTAATTTTAATGTATAAAGTTATACATATTTAAGTAATTAACGGATTCTTTTTTTAAAACATTTTTTTATTAATAATCAAGTTAAAAATTAAAGCAAAAAAAAGTAGTATATTAAAATCCTTTACAGCAAAAAACGTATTATATCCGCTTATCATATTTACGATTTATAGTTATTTATTATCAAATAAAATCTTTCTTTAAAATCTTTTTCCATTGTTCAACGAGTTTATTATATTATTTGAAAATCTAATAAAAACTCTTATTTAACATCTTTAAATCTTATACATAATGATCAAAACACGTATTAAGACAAAATACTTTGTTTAAAAACTATGATAAAACAACCTATTTAATAATATTAAATAGCATAATTTTATAAAATTCATAATCTATATTCAAAGAATCAAATTTAATAAATCGCAACAAATATTATTTATAAATTAGCCGAAATTTACGTAAACGATTCGAAGGTAACAAAGAGTAAGTTAAAATTAACGTGTGTATCGTTTAAAGGCGTCCTATATAGGAATAAATAATATTTCATATTTTTTATAATACTTATAAAACTTTTACTTAATGTAAAAGCTAGAGATTTAACCAATTATTAAACCTTAGTCGGACGAGTTTATTGTGAGAATACAGCCCTTATGAGGATAAGGCTGGTAGCCGACCAGCCACCGATCAGCTACCAACCTACTTATTAGTATAAATTTACTATCTGGCAGCTAGTAGGAAACGCCAGATGGAAATAACCTAATACATTTACTTTTTAGAATACGTTCTGTAACTGGTTGGAAATTATTTTATCTAAGTTTACAGTTATCTATTATCTTATAATTTTTTATGTACCATAAAAGATAACGCGATAATTACCAAAAACAGAACTTGTCGATTACAAAACGAACCTAGGTTATTAGTCGAAAAGATCGCTGATCGGAACCTAATTGACGAACGATCCATTACGGTACGAAAATAGGCAAAAAAGTTTATATTAAAGCTTTAACAAATACAGGACCATAATTCCCGAAATTCCGAATTACCTTAAATATATAATCAGAATATATTCCAATAACCGTTAATTAAACGGTCGGAAAACAGGCATAATATAATAATTACATTCCGGAATTTAAAACTAAAAAAATTAAACTTTTTAATAATAATTAGATTTTAAAAATTATTTATTAATAAAACGAATAATATTTGAAATTAATCTGATAATTAGCGAAATATTAAATAATAATATAAATTCAAAAAATAAAATTTTATAAATTAATTACGATATCGTCGTGATAGTTTAAAGGCGATAAACGAATATTACGTTATAATTATCCGAAGTTTTCCGAATACGTATCGATTAAAAAAATTAAATAAAAGTTATTACGGAAATTTACATTAAAAGGCCAAAACGAAATTCCTTTATTTGTATCTAATAGGTTATAGGTTGTATGAATATTTTTATTAAGAACGTTTAATAAGTATATTACGTTACGCTTAATTATTTTAATTATAAAGAAATTAAAAATAAAAGATCTATAAACTTTTATTAGAAGAAATTACGTAAATCTTACATTTTTTAATAAGAACTTTAATGAATAATTTATAGAATTATGATAACGATCCGATTAATTATCGTTAAACTTTTATATTAAACAAAGATTTATAATTTATAAAATAAAACTTATAAAAGTTCTTAATCCGGAAGAGAATTAAAATAATAAATATTTTATTTTTAATTATTTTTATAAATTAATATTAAAGTTACAAAATACTTTATTATTAGAAAACGTTAAATTAAAACAAATTAATAACCTGATAAATAAAATAAAACGTTATTAGGACGTTTAAAAAAAGCGAAAAAAAACCGATTATTTTTTTTAAAAGTATTAATAAAAATAAAAAATTTTATTTTAACGTTTTCGAAATAAAAGTTTTTAAAGTAAAGTAGAAATACCATATTCAATTAATAAAAATTACGGATATTTTTATATTCGGAAAACAAATAATTGCCGGTTCAATTCCGATCGAAATAAACTTATATAATTTAATACTTTTAATTTTTATAAGGGCTTATTGAAATATTATAATTCTAAAAAATTAAATTATATAAACGTAAATTATAAATTAAAAAAGGATACGAAAACTTTATTATCCCGGTTATACGGAAACCAATGTCCGAAAACTATATAAAATATTATAATATGTAACAATAAATCAAATTAATTCCTAAACGTAAACTTAAAAAAGAAGCCGGAATAAATATATACGTTTAATTTATTTCGGTTAATAATTATGAAATAGTCGAAATAAAACCATTTTTTTTAAAAAAAAAGAATATTTATTAAAAAGAATATAAGGACTATAATAATATAAATACATATAAATACCGGAATACACATAAATATTATAAGCAAAAGGTTAATAAAACAAATTTAATTTTTAATTCATTTCCGTAGATATTTCGGGCTTTATTAATAATAACGGCGTATATATTAAATATTATGAGGTTTATAAAATTCCTAGTAATATAATAAATAATAACGGGAATAAGGAAAACTTTAAATAAATTTATTTTATAATATGTCGTTAATAAAAAAAAATACCCGATTTTTTATGATTTAAATCCGGAATAAGTAAATTAAAATTCTTATTAAATATAATTATATATTAATAATTCTACGAATTATTATAAAAGGTCGATAAATAAAAAATCGTAAACCTAATATTTTTCAATAAATAAATTTATATTATTAATTTAATAAATTTAACTGGAAGATTAAATATCCTGGAATTTGGAAAATACTAAAAATAAAAAATAACCGATTTCCTTATATAGCTAAACAATTTCCGGCTAATATATTCCGAAGAAATAACAAAAAAATAGTTTAATTATTAATGGCAAAATATGTAATAAATTTGATCTTAAGGAAAACGCCTTTATTCGGCCTAATTTATCTTATTTCGAAAACTTAAAGGAAAATATTGGAAAAATATATCCGAAAAAAACTTAAAGGAGGCCGAATACGTTATTCGAAAGTGGACGTAAAAATATTAATATTATTTATACTTAAAAAGAACGGCAATTTCCGATTATATATTAATTATACAGTATTAAATCGGGTAACGATAAGAAATCGATATCTTTGGTTTTTAATTTTAAAAATATTTATTACCGTATTAAAATTAAAAAAAGTAATTAATAAAAAATCGTTTTCCGAATATAATGCGGGTAATTTAAATATATAATTATATTATTTGGCCTTATTAATGCGTTAATTACGTTTTAAGCCTATATATAAAGCATTAATTAGATTAGTTAATTATATATACGCAAAATATTTAAGTAATATAATTATTTATTTAAATAATAAAAAAAACCTACGAAATATTTTCAATTAATTTACGAACAGTTATTATAATATTAATTATTTGTCAAAATATTTAAATACAAATTTTTGAAAAAAAAAAATTTTTTTAAGATTTATAATTAATATTGATAATTTGGAAGTAAACTGCCAATAAGTTAATAATATCGAAATCTGGCCAAAGACAAAATTAATTTATAATATTTAAATGTTTTTCAGATTTACGAATTCTTATCGAAAATTTATCGCTTATTATTTACGAATTATCGAAGTTAATATTAAGTTTTTAAAAAGGCGTAAGGCAAAAATAAAATAACAAAATTCCGGTAATCCGAAAAAGTTAAAAAAACGTTCCGAAACTTAAAAAATATTTTTTAATTAAAGACTATTTTCCGATATTAAAATAATGCCAAAAATATTAAGGTTAAAATAAAACTCTTAATAAAAGTTATATTAAGGATATTTTTATAAAAATACGGAAAATATTAATATTAAATTATATATTAATCGTTAAAATTAAGTCCTATCGAAAAACAAGATGTTACGAAGTAATAAAAACTATTAATAATTATATAGAACCTAAAATATTAATAATAATATTTTGAAAATACGGAAAAGAATTCCTAATATTTACCGATTATATAGCGTTAAAAAATATAATAAAGGTATTAACGCGTAACCTTAAAGGGAAATTAAGCCGATATATTTATTATTTTGCGTAATATAATTTTAAAATCTAATATTAACCGGGCGTTATTAACTCGGCAAATAAATTATTTAAACGCCCGGATTATATATTAAAGAAAATTATGTATTAAAAGGTAATTCTTACCTTATTTAAAAAATTTGGATTTACGAATAATATGCCGAAAAACGTACGGAAAACGGTCGTAAATATATAATGCGAATTAAAATATTATAAGCGGACAAAAGGCCTTATAAAGGTAACGTAAAATTCGTTTATTATAAAATTTCTAAATACCTTTTAGGTAACGGAAACTTAAGTAATTATTATCTGCGTAAAAAAAGCGGAAAACCTTTGTAATATAAGTACAAGAAATTTTCGAAAAAAAAAGGCAAATAAGGAATTACATATTTGCCGCACTTATTTTTTGCAAATAATAATATACGGGCAAATCGTAATAATAATATAATTAACGATTAAATAACGGTAACTGTAAACTATAATTATATTATAATCGGATTCCGAAAGGTTTAAGGAAAACGAAATTAATATTAAAGTTATTATTTATAATTAATACGTTTTACGTTTTTAAATAAAAAAACTATTTAAAAATAAAACGGTATTTTAACCGAAAATTTCCTAATATTTTACGATTAAGTTCAAAAATTATAAATTTAGGATTTAAATATTATAGTGTTAATACGGATAATTGGATATTAAGCCGGACTAAAAGAAAAATCTTTTTTGAATTTAAATAAGGTTTTATATTATCGTAATAAATTCGTAATTTTATCGTAAAACGTTTTATGAAAATAATTAATTAATTAATATTATAACAATTTAACGATAGGACGTATACGATATATTTTTACGTTAAAATTAATAATTAAAAGCTTTTATTGGGAAAATATTACGAATAATATTCGAAAATATATTAAGTAGTATTTGAATTATTAAGGCATAATAAAATTACGTTATAACCCATATAAATAGTTATAATTTTTTTATTACCTAAATAAGTTTTTTAAAACTGTCATTAAATTTTATTACGTGATTTTTTAAAAGCTTAAGTTTAAACGGATTAAAATACGACGTAATTTTGGTAATCGACGACTACTTTACGAAATTAAAATTTTTTATTTTTATAATTAAAACTTTAACGGCAATTAAATTAGTTTAATTATTTTATAATAAGATTAAAAATAGATTTAATACGTAGGCCCGAAATATTAACGATAAATATAAGTTATTAACGAATTAATTTTAGGTAAAATTCTTTAAAGAACGAAAAATAAAACGACAAATATTAACCGTTTATTATTTGTAAATTGATAAATAAACGGAACGTATTTATTAAATTTTAAAATATTATTTCCATAATTACGTTAATAAATATTAAAATAATTAAATAAATTTATTACGAAATACGGAATTTATATATAATAATATGCGAAATACGTTTATTGGCCGTTTTTTATTCGAAACTTTATTGGAGTATTATTTAAGTATAATCGAATATTTTTTATAAATATTTAAAATATAAATATAAAGAATTAAGAAATACTCTGAGAAAATAACGGTTATTTGTTAAGTAATATACGAATATTAGGAGAAGATAACGGTAGCCCAGAAAAAATATTATAATTAACGTTATATGCTTAGGGAATTTTAATTAAGGTAATAAATAAGTTTATTCATTAAAGATTTTAAATTTAAAAATAAGAATTTCGTATTTGTTTATATCCGGGTTACGATTAAGGAGTAAATAAGTTTTTAAGTATATAAAATAATCCTTTTTATTAAATATTAACGAATATATAAGGTATTTTTAATATCTTTATTAAAACCGTAATAGAACCGGAAACCGGGCGACGTCCAGATAACGTTATTAGATTTAATAAAAGAATAGGAAAAATGGATAATAAAAAATGTCGTCCGTTATCGAAATAACCGCGAATAACGTAAATATCTGATTAAAAAGGAAAGCTGGCTTGTCAAATATAATATATAAGAATTCCGAAAATATTTCGAATACGTACTTAAGATATTATAACGTTACGAAAGAAAATTAAATATATATATAAGAAATAAAACGATTTAAAAATTGTAGGGCAATAATAATTCGATCGGAAATTAGTTACCTAATAATTACAAAAATTACAAAAAATACTTTTAAGCAAAATACAAATATTAATATTAAAATATTATTTACTTATATAATTGTTTTTAAATATTTAACAAATAATTATTTTGTTATAAATTAATTAAAAATTTATAGGCGATATAAAAAAATAAATTTTTATTTTAAAACTAAGATTTCGCGTTTAATTATTAGATTTTACGTTAATTAGGTTTTAGTAAACGTATTAGGGAAATTAATGTAGGAATATTGGAAAACGACCGGAAAATATATGACGGTAAAAGGCGGGTACGTTTGTTAAATTTATTAAGCGTAAGATCCGGAAAAAATTAAAAAGTATTTTATTTTTTCCGAAAAATAAGGCCTAAATAACCAAAATATAATTTGTTATTAGTCCGAAATAAGGCGTTATTTTTAAAGCGTCTAATATACTTAGGTTTGGTAATAATTTCACCGAATAAAACCGTTTTTTAATTATAATTATTAATAAGTATCAAAATTTCGTTAAAACGCTAAAAAACGAGCGGAAAATATTTATAAACGGAAAACGTAACGGCATAAGAGCTTTTGAAAATCGCTTTATTTATAGGGGTACCTTAAAATTACGATTAATCGGAAATTAATTACGGAATAATAAAAAAGGAATCGTAATACTTATAAAAAAAACCTAAATTTACAAATTTAGAAAACGGCGTTAAAACTGAACTTTTATAACCATAACGGATAATCGGAAATCGACCTCCGTTATATTAAGGAAACGATATTTTTTGAATAATAATTGCGTTAAAAGCGAATTTAATTTTACGAAAAATGTCGAGTTGACGATCGACCGCAATTATGTCGGAACGTTTATATTAAGTACTTGTAATACGAACTTTTTCGAGTTCGTCGATTAATTCCTAATTATCGGTATTAAATTAAAAAACCGTTTGGATAGCACTTTTAAAGATAATCGGAATCTGAACGGAAATTAAATAACGATATTAATAATATTAAGAATAATTACTTATTGCGTAAAAATTCTTATAATAATAATTAATTGCGACATAATTTAAAACGTTCGGAATTTAAGCGTAAACCGTATAATAATCGAAATAATATTATATTACGTAAATACAATACTGCTTATCACCGCCCGTAATACGATTAATATCTATTTTATTATTAAGATTAAAAGGATAACATTAAAGGAAATCCTAATTTTTTTAATATTAAAGTATTATTTTTTTGGAACTTTTTATGAAAAGAAAAATATGATAAACGGAAATAATATATAAAAAAATTAAAAAGGCGAAATAAAAATAAAGAAAAACGGAAAACCAAACGGAACGCGTACGCAAAACAAAATAAAGATATAAGCGCCAAAAAAAAGAGAAAAAAGTAAATAAGGTAAGGTTAAAAATGAATTATAATAAGAAATTGGGCGGAACATAATTAATTACGTAATATAGTATATATTAATTATTATGGCAACTATTTATAATATAATATAACGGAAACTTATTAATAAGTATACGTAATCAGATTTGCGAAATACGTTATATCAAATTAATAATAATGCTATTAAGGATTAATAACTTAAATGGGGGAAGTAATTATAAGAATATAATCCTTATAAAAATAAGGTTAATAGTTAACCAGTTACCGATTAGCGACCGACCCACTTATTAATATAAATCCACCATTTGGCAGTTAGTAAGAAATGCTAGATGGAAGTAACCTAATATATTTACTTCTTGAAATACGCTTTGTAACTAGTCGGAGATCACCTTACCCAAGCTTACAGCTGTCCTTTATTTTATATTTATGTTGGCAGGAGTATCGTAGAAAACTAAATAATAAATATAATAACGTATTACGTTTGGTAATATTAAAGGTGCTTTTGGTAACGAATTGTTACTATAAGCTGAAATTATCCGGATTATGGAAATAATAAACGTATATATTTTAATCCGGCTTACTGGCCTATTATCAGTGAGTTAATGATCCGGCTTATTAGCTTATTATTAATAAGTTGGTAATCTGGCTTATTGGCTTATTATCAGTAAGTTAATAATCTATTACGTAGCCTGCCTTACTGCGTATTTGTGGTTAGGTTATAACAAACCGTTTTTGGAAACCGTGGCTTACTAGATTATAATGCGATTTTCTTTTTTCGCAAATTTTGCCCTTAAGATTTTTTTCGATAATCTTTTTGCATTTATTTAATATATCTTCTGGTATATTTCAGCGTCGTTTTCGTAAATTCGAATTGCGACTTATTTTGGTTAATTTAATTAAACTTAAAAGTTTTGACATAATACTTTATTTTTTTATTTTGCCTGGTAATTTAATTGCTATATGATAAACGTGGTTTTTCGTTATAAAGAATATGTTCGTCGAGGTCATTTATGCCACGAAATAGAAATCCCTATTTTCATAATTAATCGTTATATCGCAAAGTCGAAAAGATTAAAAAAGAAAAAATTAACGGCCGAAAAATGTTTGTCCGAAATTTTTATGCGTTTTTCCCGTATACGTCGTTAACGCCAACATTATTAATCCTAAGATGCAAAACTTATTAATTATACTTTTTATTTTTTAAACGATTTTAACGATTTTTCGTAATTAAAGTTAAAGTTTATAATCGAGATATAAGCTTTAAGTAAGATGGACGTTATTAATTAAAATGCGGTAGACCAAGGATTTCTTTTCTTAAATCTTATAAACTGGAATGCTATTATTTCGAGTGTTTTCGTTATTATTAATAAAAATTCTTCAATAGGCGTTAAGCGCCAATCAGATTTTTGGCAAGTTCCTAAGTATTTTCGGAATCCGAGTACTTCTTTTACTTAATTAAGTATTGGATAAATCTATTTTGTTTTCGCATATAGAGGATTTTCTTTATTTCGTACGCCTGTTCGTCTTTTACTTCCATATTGTTCTATGCCGTATGTATTTTAATTATATCCGTTATTAATTCGAATAAAAAAAGGTAAAAAATTAAGTAGAATTTAACTTTTGATAGGAATTCCAATTAGTAATTGTTTTATAAGAATTTCTTAGCGATTCTATATAGATTAATATATTTAAAATCAAGTTTTTTATTAGGTCGTTTTATTTAAATATTTTGGATAATAAGAAAAAGTATTTCCTCTTTTCTGAAAATTAATTTTTTTAACTTTTTCTAATTATAATATTTGTTTATTTAGTTACTTACGAATTCTAGTTTTATTTTTATTTCCTGATATAATTATCGTAATTGTTTTAACGTAAAAATTATTTTAATATTAATTGGATTATTATCTCGTATTCTCTTGTAAACTTTTGGAATAAAACCAAAATTTACATTTTAGGTATTATTGTAATATTTTCGTAATAATTGGTATTATAAATTAATAATATAATTAGTAATTTTTCAACTTAAATGTTCTGTTTATAATTAATTTAATATTGTAAATAAACTTTTAAGGTTTAATTTATGCGTTTTATTTATTTATCCGGTTAATATTTAAAAACCCTAATTAATTCGTAATTTAAACCGATTTGTATTATTAGGCCTTATTAAAATGTAGATATAAATATCGATCCTTTATTTAAAATAATGTTTATTAATAATTTATATATATTAAAAGTATATTTAAAAAATATATATATTATTTAACGTTTATATACTTACAATATAATAAGAAATATGAAAATTTCGTAAATCGGTCGACGATTACGAAAATGTTATCTTAATATATTTTTGTAGTCGGATTTTCTGATATAGGAAATTTAATAATAAAATCGTATGTGATTAAATTTTACCGTCGTTTTGCAATTAATAATGGCTGTAATTTTTCGTATAGCTTATATCGTCGAGTTTTTATTTTGGCTTAAATATTATATTGCTATGTGACTTTTTGTACCGTTAATTTTATTTTAAGAGAGTAATATATACGTTAAAGCGGTTTTAAGATTTTGTAAATATCTAAATGTCCGTATAACTAATATTCGTATATTTTTTTATACTAAATACTTTTAATATGTTTTTGAAATTTGTATTTTATCCGTTTTTTAGTCTTTTAGGAAACTATCGTTATATTGCTGGATCTTTTAGTATATATTAAAAGGTATAACCCGAATTGTCACAATTTGTTGGAGGCGTAAATGTTCTTTTGTGGTAGTATCGAAAATTATATAACTAATTTTGACTAATTTTTTTTCGAGGTCTAATTATTTACTTAAGGCGTTTATTTTGTTATCCGTTGAATTTTTCCTATGGATAATAACGAAATCGAAGTTCGCCAATTTTTTTACGTAACGAAGTTATTATCTTATAAATTTTCTGATTATAATAAATCGGGTAAAATTTTGATAATCCGTATAAATTTTACTTTAATATTGACTTTCTTTTAGAAAATGCTTAAGTTTTCGAAATACCATAATAATAGCTATAAACCTTATATCTGATATGCCGTAAATAATGGGGCTCTTTTTAATTTATACGAAAAAAATAATAAAATGCAATTTGCCTTAATTATTTGGTTATCCGATTATTATATTTAATGCGTAATTCGAAATATCGGTTTTTGGCTTAACGAGGCAGTTTAAATTGTACATAATTAATATTAATTCGTTAATAATTACGTCCTTAATATTCTAAAATACTTTTTCCGTATTTAGCATTTATTTAATTTCTTTTTCGTGAGGTTCGTTATAAATATAGTTATTTTGCTAAAATTCCGAATAGAACTTTTAAAATAATTAGCGAATTTAAGAAAAGCCTGTATTTCCTTAATTATCGTTAACGTTTGCCATTTTGTAATTATAGCGATTTTCTTAACGTTTATCCTAATATGTTTTAAAGTAATAATATGTTCTAGATATTTTATTTTTTTGTGCGTAAATTTAACTTTTTTTTGAGTTAATAAGTAATTCTGCATTTTGTTAAGCTTGAAAAACTTCATGGATGTATTTGGATATACCTTTTCCGTTTTTAAAAAAATAAAAATAATATTAAGATAGCAAATAACGAAAGTATTAAGATATTTTCGTAATATATAATTAACCATCCGTTAAAAGATTACTGGTACGTTCGTATATCCTAATAATGTAACTAAATACTTAATTAATCTGTATTTCATTTTAAAAGTTATTTTTTATTCGTATTCTTTTTTAATCTTAATAAGATTATATCCGTTATTAAGATCGAATACTATGAATTATTAGGCTCCGTAAAGTTAATTTTTTGTTTCAGTAATTAGAGGTAATAACGTTCAATTCTTCATAATAATATCGTTTAATTATCGGTAATTAATCACAAATCGCAATTTTTTATTTTTTTTCCTGTACGAAAAATATAAGATATTCTATTAGTAACTTCGAAGATCGAATCTATTTTTTTGCAATCGATTTTTAGGTATTTTTAAAAAATACGTAATTCGTTTCAGCTAAGATTATATATAAGGTAAAACTTCGTCGAAAATTCTTCTTTAAAAAATATTTTATGATATTATTTGTTATATTTTAATAATTTTATATCGAGGTCCTTTTTAAAAAGCTATTCGTATCTATGATAATATGGTGGTATATTAATTAGATTTTCTGACTTTTAGGGTTATTATTATTTTAAATCGTTATTTAGTTGCTTTAATTTCGCTTTAATAATAATAACGATATATCGTATATTTCTTTATCATCTATTTTTTTATATTTTATCCCTTTAGATAATACGACTTTGATTATATTCTTATATTTATATTTATCGTTATTATCGATCGAATATTAAGATCTTAATTTTTTTTATCTGCTAATAAAGTATAAAATAAAACATATTTAGCCAGTTTTTTTATTAATTAAAACTCCGTATTAGCATATCTATAGTAATCTTAAGATTATATTATAATTCCTAAATAGAACGATATCGAAATCAATTATTTGATATTGCCCTTAAACAAAAATCTCGCAATAATTAATTGTACGTATAATTTTCCCGTTATTATAGGCGAATTCTGAACTTTCGGCATTTATCGCTATATAAAGTTTCAACTTATATCTGTATAACAATTTAAGTTTATTAATTATATTTAATAAAATATAAGTCTTAGCTAAAGCTTTGCAATTTACCATTATAATATACTATTACGTTCCGATTCGTATATTTAAGGTGATAAAGTTATTCACGGCTTTTATTATCGCGTTTAAAGCCCTTTTTAAAAGTTCTCTTTAACTTCTTTAAATTTCCTTATCCTGCGGCTTTTTTACAGGTAACTTTTTTCTTTTAACTTTTGTTCGAATTTATCGAACCTTATTTGTATTTTTGCGTTTAACGTATTAAGATATTATATTTATCGTTATTGTCGGCGTACTTTTCCTTCCAAGTATATTAATTATTCTTAATTCTGCTATAATTTCTTTTTTATCGAATAAATTGTTTTCTTATATTTGCGATTATATTCTATTATACGGCGTCCTAATTATCGTTTCAAATATCCTTTATTAACTCAGGTATTTTTTCTTTAATAACTTTTTTTCATAAAAATTTATAATAAATATTAACTGAAAATACAATTTTATAATAATGTTTTAATAATATTTTTATTATATGCTAAATTAACTTTTTTTCGTTTAATCATTATATTACCAATAATAATAAAATAGGTTTTCTTACGGGCATTATTTTCTTTTAAGCAAGTTTTTTATTTCGACCAATTATTAAATCTCGTTTGAGACTATAAATTGAAAATATTAATACCATCATTTATTATTTTTATTATTTCCAATAAGGTTCAAAAAATCGAAATTCTTATAATATATACGAGTAATCCGTTTATGGATATATTACTTCCATTTTTCGTAATTAAGATACTCTTGTCGTCGACAATATATAGCATATATTTTGCTGTATTAATTACGGTTTCGGAACAGCTTTTTCTTGTCTAATCCTAATATTCGCGTAATTATCCTTATAATATTTCTTATTATATTTATCATATTTACTAAATTAGCTTTTCGGCTTTTCGTATTCCTTATTATATTTCTCGCTATAAGGAACTTAATATATACTTAAGCTAAATTATATTAATAATTTTGCCTTTGTTCTTTTAGTGTGTTCTAGATTATCTTTCGCATATAAGTTTTTAATTATTTTAACAGAATCTTTTAAATACCTTATACCATATTACTTTATACCTTATTTTGTTATAATTAAAACATTTGGTTTAGGTTTAATTTTTCCTATAAGTAACTGCTAATTCCATAGAGCTTAGTTCCGTATCGTAAAAAATATTATCGTATCGAAAAACGTTAGTATTAGCTATATATTAAGATTTAATATTATTTTTTCTTTTAATGCGTTTAATACGTTAAGCGTATTATTAATTATTAATCTCAATTACTATAACGATATAATCTGACAAATAATTCGGCTAATCGAACTTAAAGGTTTTTTGTAAGTTTTTTTCAAGTTATCGAAAAATTTAGTTATTAATATTTTTTATCCGTAATTTAGCTTAACGGCTAACTAAATTAACGTACTGCCGTAATTAGATATTAATCCTTTTTATCGTAATTATTAGATTTATATTTCGGCTTTTATTTTTTCGTTCATTATTTAAAAAGCGTTTATTAATATGTATTCGAATTATTCATAATTATTGTAACTTGGTGTTATTTCCGGATTTAGATTTTTAATTAATAAAACAATATATTTCCTTTTAATGAGCTTATACTAAAAAACCGTGTTTTCGGTAAATCGTTTAATTGCAAATTTTATTCGTATAATAAATATAATAAATTAAATAAGAAAATTCGAAATATATTCGACATTAAGTTAAAAATAATGATAACTTAATCGGAATTCCGTCGAAAAATTTTGGTTTAAGAAATTTAAGGATCTTTTTTAATTCTTTAGTAAAATTTAACTAAATAACTTAACTTATTCAAAAGGGCTTTCCGGTTTCGGAAACTTTTTTTCCCTTAAACGTTTTATAAGCGGCTTAAAAGGACGTCATAAAATTATTATTATTTTTTAAGCTAAATAATACGTTTATTTATAACATCTATATATCGAAATATTTTTTCGCGAAAAAAACAAGGTTTTTCCTTTTTTTCCTCAGATTTTATTCTAATATCCGGGTTATCAAAAACATGATAAATGGACTATTCGAACTGTTGGCTAATAAATATAACGTCGGCGATATTGCTCAAAATCAAACGGTACTACTAAATAAATATTTATAACGTATAACGGCTAAAGGTTTAATCAATTATTAAACCTGAATTATATAAATTTATATTAATAAAAATATCGTAAAAAACTAAATAATAAATATAAAAACGTATTATATTTCGTATAATTAAAAATGCTTCAAATATTAAATTATTATTGCAAACTAAAATTATCTGGATTATGAAAATAATAAACCTATATATCTTGATCCGGCTTATTGGCTTATTACCAATAAATTGGTAATCCGGCTTATTGGCTTACCACCAATAAGTTAGTGATCCATTACGTAATCTGCCCCACCGCGCACTTGTGGTTGGGTTATGACAGACCGTTTCTAGAGACCGTGGCTTGCTGGGTCATGACATTTAAATAGTTTTCCACTTTAACGTATTTTTATTTAAAGTGATCCTTTTTGGCAACATAATTAAACGTATATTGGGCTATCTGCTAATAATTAAAAGTTAAATGTCATTAGTATTAAGGTCGTAGAATTACACCATTGTGTAAAGGTTGCAGAAATTTACCGAGACTTTTGCAACCCCACTGTAGCATCAATGTCCGCGAAATATTTTTCCAAACAGCGCTCAAAGATTTCGGTAACGGTTCTGATAACATTTCGAAATTTCCAACAGCATGGAACGGATCCGTCCGGTCGTGTACCGCCCCCAGCCACCGTAGACATCGAACATGCCAAAGACCACACGTCACTAGGTGTGCCGGCCGCTTCTTCTGTCCCTTGGAGAAGTATCTCTGGCGCCGAATACATATAACCATAGCAATTTCAGGCCGGGTGGTGCCGGGACGTTCTATTAGCGCGCCCGGTCGATGATGGCTATCTTATGGGAACGTTCCGCGCCAATCATCCGAGGTGCGTAGGTGCTACGAGAAGTTCCGGGGCCCACCTTGATGGTAACCCGAAACAGTATGTATTCTGACAGGCCCTAGCGGGTCGTCCAGAAGGTCCACGAATTATGCTTCCCCTATCCTGTCGTCAGTCTCAAGTTGCATCAACATATTGGTCGGCCGGAAGTCAAAACGTAATATGAGCCATGTCATGAGAACTGAGTCACATGAATCACGCTTGCCGCCACGATAAATCATTTTGCTATGTATAAAGTCCAGAGCTTTATTCTTCTGGAAACTCAGCTGCTGCTAATCTTTCCAGGGAATCAACGTTTTCCAAGTGGCCAAAGATGCTCGGCCCAAGGAGAAGCAAGACAAAGCATGCACAATCCCCAATTTTGCCCTGCAACCAGCAGGACTTCTAGAGGGGTAAATGTGAAGGTGCTATGGAGTTGTTCTATACTCGTGACTTCTGGGATCGTCATGGCCATGAGTCCAGAACGTTTCCCCCGGGGCAGGAGGATTCCGGGATCTTCACTGCTCGCCAACGTTCAGCGCGCTTTGAAGCAGAGCCATACCATTGGAAAGTCTCCATAACCAAGTTTTTGGATGACTTTGAGGAGATTATTGAGCGCGAGTCTCCCATTGTAATAAGGTGGAAGCCCCGGCCCCCTAACATTTCCACGGCTTCAATCTCACCCAAGGGGCGCTTGTCCCTTCAATATGTGTCTCGTAACCGGGCGCTGTACCCGTGGGGAGGGCTAACCAGTCCTGTGGAATATCCCTGCCATAGCAGGATTCTGGTTGTCGTTGTTGCTAAATTTAACGCCGGGGGAGAAAGCGCGTAGCGGCCGCTCCAGAACCTCAGGGCATAGGGGGAGGGTGCTGGTGACTGGGGATTGAAAGAGTATCATCTGGTTCCTTTATTTCCCAGCCTAGGTTATTTATCGCAATGCATTTTAGAGAATCGATAGTCTCAGAATCGACCAGGGGGAGGCGAGATAGCGTATTACGTCCAATACGAGCATTAGGGAGAAGCCGAAAATGAGTCTTGCGCAGGGAACAATCCCAGCCAGAGTGAAGACAAGGCCCCCATATTTTGCTGGTATATCCATCCGCATCCGAAAGGTCAGAACCCCCCCGACGAGCCTTCCCCTCCCACACATAGAAACCCCCACCATGGGGCTGAAAGAGCTTAAAGAAGGTTCAGCATGGAAGAATATCCGCATCGGAAACCTTCTCCGAAGGTACTGATTCTTTACAGACGTAACCTTATTATCTCCGCCTGTGCTGCTTTATGGAATGGAGCTCCAACTTATAGCGAGCAATTCCGAGTGTTGTGTGGACTGGAATCTCCAGAAAATAAAATCATGGCACCCAAGGCCATCCGGAAAATTGGTAGGCGATTGGGACAGGAGGTAAGCGTGTGCTTAAAAGCGTAGAAGCCTACAGTCTCTATAAAATCGACCTGGCCAGGGAAAGGGGCCGCTTCTTGGACAGCATCCATGTGTAAAAATTGGACGATGCGGAAGAAGTCGTACTGGGGCCAATGATGTTTAGAAAAGGGGTTATTAAGGTCAGCAGCAATGACTGAAGCCCCATATTCCCCAATTCTTCAAAACCTCACCATGATAAGATGGCGAGGAATAAGATTAAGAGATGATTACAATGCCCAAGTCGCAGGGGAGGGTTCCCGTAGGTAAATATTGTTAGTAGTTAAGGGTTCTTGGTAAGTAAAAGAGTTACTGGATTCTTTCATTAAGATTCAGTTATCAATCATCTAGTTAAGGCGACCCCCCACCAACGCCCCATCCCCTCAACGCGCCACCCATTTTTGAAACCATCGCCACAACAACCTTTCCATACAAATAACAATATATTAACAACCACTTAATCACTTAATTCCATACTAAGTAAAACATATAATAATACAATCCATTTCCACCTCGCTATCTTCTTCACCTTCGGGAAGCTCGTTTTGCTGCTGATTCTGCCGAGTAACGGTAAAGCCTCCCTTCGTAAAGGCCTTCAGCCCTACCTTTACCTTCCTAACCGAGATTATTTTCACGAAGTCCTTATTTGGCTTGGGCTGCATTTTCTTGTATACTTTGGGTTTCGCTTTTTTAACGGCTGCAATTAATTAATTATTGCAAACTTCGGCGGCTATAAGCTTGGTGGTTTTATCGTCAAGGGCCTTAGCAAACTTGCGGAACAAAAGGTGTACGGTAAGATTTCCGTATGTTAAATTAATTTTTACCAAGGATTTTTCGAACCGGGTTAATTCCTTAAATAATTTGGGCGTTTTAATACCCAAAGCAGTTATTTAAGCTAGGAAATTAAGGCATTTTAAGGTACGAATCGATTTTCGGGCGGGTATATTCCCTTTCGCCCCCCCTACTTTAACGTACTTATTATTTAATATTTTCGCCTTATTAATAGGACGTAAGCCTATCGTTTCCCAATTATTTATAATATATTTCGAAATTATTATAACTTTTTTTACGTTTACGAAAACGCCTAAAGAAAATTGGTTTTATTAATAATCTCGGAAATTCGCCCGTAATAACGTTCTTAAAACTAATAGCGGAACTTTTGCTTTAAGGTAGCAAATATACTTATATCAAAAAATTAGAAAATATGGGAAACGTAAGTAAGCAGGAAAATAATATATATTTTGTTTTGAAAGTACGTCCATATAAATTTTTCGGTAATATGGCTGTTATGGCCGTTAATTACTAATAACTTTTATTCGTCCAGGTTTTCGGGTTTAATATAGGGAATAAAAATTTCGCGAAATTATTTTAATCTAATTTCGGTATTCGTCCAACCGTTTTTTAACGTAGTAAAATATTAGCTTTTATATGTTTTATTATCCGAATTAAGAAATTATTATTATTATACGTTAACGCCGTTGAAAATCATAAAAGGTGGTAATAAACGCCCGTTAGCATTAATATAAACGATTATAATAATTTACACTTTTTTAAACGCATTTTTTAAAAAAATATATTTTTTAAAAATTTTTCCGAAAACAAAAAAGTTTTTTACCTATACCTTCTCTTATTTCGATCTTATTTACGTTATATTAGTTTTTCCATTTAATAACTTTAATTTTCCGTAAAACGAAACGACCGAATAAAATATTAATAAAATCCGGGGAAATATTATTTAAATATTTATAATCGATTATTATATCTTTAAAAATATTAATTTTAAAATAGTAATATAAAAATCGGATTATTTAATTTTTTCCTAAATATTTAGGGTTATTGTTATTAATTAGAAAACGTTATGCGTATAAACGGAATCGCTTATAAAATGGCGCATAACTTAATTACCCTTATACGATAACTTAATGAGCTAAAACTTTTTCCTAAATTGGTAATAGCTTTTAACGAACCTTATTAGCTTTTTTTTTCGTCGGCATATTTTGGATACGGCATAATATATATCGTCTATTAATCTGGTAACCCTTAAAGGCTGAACGTAGGGATTTTTTACGCTTTACCTTTTTAATCGTTCGCGCCGTACGGAATTAAGCCGAAAGCTGCATATCGTTCGAAAGCGCAGATTTTGAAAAATAAGAAAATAAATTTTTTAATTTTTAAAAATGGTGTTAAAAAACTTTTTATAGGGAAAGAAATCAGTAAATGGATTAACGCGTAACGCGGTTATGGGGTGGCGCATTGAGGGGATGGGGCGTTGGTAGGGGGGTCGCCTTATCCCGTATAATATTGTGCACCATAGCCCTATTCATGTAATTCTGGATGCCTCCCGTATTTCTGCGGGCAGCGTATGGGTGATTAGTATCAATCATACAAGCCACAAAGTTTGCCAGACTTTGAGGTCAGATTTTAACATTTGTTCGACTGCACCATACTATAGAATGACCAAGAGTACGCTTACTATCAGCACTCTTTTAGGGCTCTGCACCAGTATTCGCACGTAAGTTAAAGTCAGTTGAGTCACATTATGTTCTTTCCCGAGAGGAAAGCATCCTGTCGTGATATTTGTAACGTAGGAAACCTTCCACTACATAATCCGCTCTTTGTTTGTTACTAGGAGTATTGGGTCTCGATTTGGATCCGGCCATTTCAAGAGTATGCATGATCAGCGTCTCGCCGGTTCTCCACGGTCTCCTTTGTTGTCGGAGATTTGATGTGCCGAATCTAACCTAAAGGGAGTACGACGACAATACCCCCGTCGGCAGACTAGAACTTTCAAATACCCCATATGGAAGGTAAGTGGGTGTCTGGCGCCGAAAGAACCAGCCCTAGTACACAAGTCTCCTCCCAGGCGCTTAGAGGGAAGTCGGCTCAAGACCTATCAAGCGCGCATCCAGCATCGAAATCCTATCCATTAGTGTTCGTGCCGGCAATACAAGCAATACTGAGCTGTATCAGTAACCCAAATCCGAACAACAGTCCCGGTAGTCGAACCATTAGTGCTGTTCTCGAAACCGCTAAACACGGCGTTTTTTTGGCAGTCTCCGTATACTATGGTATGCGGTAGGTGCTGCGGGGCTAAGCCACGCCATTTCGCTCGATCGATTGCGACCTTCTCCATGGAGCGTAGACAGGTCGGGTTCCCCAAATTTCGTAGCTTTAAACTCCGGGCACGCGGAGGTAATAATCCTCCCACTCAGGTTGTCTCTAGACCCCGTCTGTTAGCTACTGTCGGAGGAAATTATTTTAGGAAGGTCGACTTGGTTTGCCAAGACGGCATTGGCGCATCCAAACCAAAAACTATGACACGTCCGCTGTGTGATATGGTGGAAGAGTCGTTTGCAGAACCTATATAACGCACTCTACGGTCCGTCCTACCAGGGCGAGTATCGTATAGCATATCACAATTTCAGCCAAAGCCTCTCAGTTGTGCCACCTTGGCTCGCCTACTTCGAGACGTTGAAGACTAACCCATAACGTCTTCGCTAACACCATCGACCGCTGCAACATGAAGGCGTCACTGTCTTTACTTTCCGGCGCCCTGGTGGCCAGCGTCCTCGGTGGTCCTGTGCCTGAAGATCCTCGCTCGGACTACCGTCCAGCCCCCCTGGATCCGCTCCTGGCAGGCACAACAGCCAACGAGTTCCTCGAGGGCGGTTGTCGGGACGTCATCTTCATTTTTGCCCGAGGCACGACGCAACCGGGCAATATCGTGAGTTCAGACAGCATTCTTGAGTCAGTACGCTGCCACGCTGACTTCGTTATTACAGGGCGACGCGCCAGGTCCACAGACTATCGATCTACTCAAGGCTGTCCTTGGAGATAGTGTAGTGGCCGCGCAAGGCGTTGAGTACCCAGCTAGCCTGCTTGACAACCTCCGCAGAGGCGGATGCGACCCCGAGGACGCAAGGAACATGGCCGCGCTTATCACACAGGCAGCCGCGAAGTGCCCAGCGTCGAAGCTCGTGGTGTCCGGCTTCAGCCAGGGCGCCGCGCTCGTACATCGATCCGTGGAGCAGTTACAATCATCCGTGAGGGCGAGAATCTTTGCGGGAGTGACGTACGGCGATACCCAGCGGAAGCAGGACAACGGGCGCATCCCTGGTCTGGATGCCAGCAAGACACTGATTATCTGCCATGACGGAGATCTTGTGTGCGAAGGCACGTTGATCGTGACGGGCGCGCATGATGATTATGAGTTGGACGCTCCAGAGGCGGTGGAGTTCATAGTCAGTAAGCTTTAAGGAGTTCGGGAGCAGAAGGTGACATTTATAGCGTTATGAGATTTTATGACTAAACTGTCGTACTCCTCTGGGTACTACCCTCGGACCCCACCTAATGCATAACCCGAGAAATGCATAGGTAAAACACATATATATATAAAATAATAACCTATATATTCCAAAGACATTTAATAACGCATTAAAATATTTTTTATTAAAGGAAAATAATTTAAGTTATATAAATTTGCATTGGTTTTTTCATATGATGGTATGCACAGCTAGTTCTTATAAGGTGGATTAGGGTGTCCAAACCCCAATTGAGGTTTGGAATTGCTGACCTTTTAGTATTGTGGTTAGCGTCGCACTCTCGCTACCTCACATTTCAAAGGTTTTTTTAATATAACTATTAACACAAAATTGATTACCAATTTATATTAGTTTTAAATACTTAATATTTCTGTTTTTAACCCCTATAACATTTAATAACTTTTCTAAATTCTCTTTTTCTTATTTAATCATAATTTAATATTTGCAATTTTTGTATCTTGCGAATTTAAATTATGACAATAAATTTTTAAAGCGGAAAATAACGATTTGAGAGAATATAAGTGCTTAGAGATAGAAAAGCCTTAACAACTAGCTTTAAATTTAGGTATAAAAGAATATTAGAAAACCAGATTTATCCAAGATACATATAACTTAAATAAAAATAAATTAATATATTTATTTCCTTTTTCAAATAATTTGTAAATGTTCGGTTATTATATAACCTAGTAATTTTTAAGTTTATAATTTTTAAACGTTCTAAAAGACTTAGTGCGATATTTAATCAATATTAATCGATATATTGTCGAATATTATTTCTTATAATTAGGTAACTACAAAATAACGAAATAAGTTAAATTGTAAAAAAAGCAAAAAACAAAAGGATGTTTAAATATAATTTTATACTATCTATAAAACGTTACGAGCTACGGTTATAATTAAATATATAATTTATTATTAATAACCAATATTAATGCATTTATTACAAATTCTGATCCAAATACGTTAAATTGAAAAGCAATACCAAAAGATTTTATCAAGTAAGCGGAATAGAAATAAACATAATAGAACCGTATAATTAAAATTATTATAAATAGTTTAATAATTTCTTTTATCTTATTGAATAATTTGTTCGTAAATATATATTATTTATATTATTGCTCTTGTTATTAACTTATTGTTTTAATTGAAAACGTTTAAACAAGATAGCGAATTTTGAAATTTGTGTTTTTTATTAGAATTATAAAATTTATTAAATATGTTGCGAGAACAGAGGCTTTCAATCTAAGGAGATTTGCTTTAATAACTAGCGCAGATACGTAACTGTTAAATATCGGCCAAGGATTTTTGACCTTTCTAAGTGATGTAAGTAATCTAAGTAATTTGTCTAGATTATATAAATTATATAGATCTATGCTGTATTTATTCAAAAACGGAAACATTTATAACAACGTAATACCTTATATAGGTAGTTATTTATTTGATTTTCGTTTTTTAATTATCAATTTAAATTTTTAATCCAAAATATTATTTCTTAACTATATGCATAATTCGTAACCGTTTTAAACGCAAAAATTATAAATTATTTTTTATGTCACTATTACTTCCAAATTAACACCTTACTTAGATATTACTTATATCTTCAAAAAAATATATCATAAGTTTGTTGTATTTTAATAACATATTGATTAAATAATTAATAAATATATTAGCGCCCAATTAAGACATAAATTATTTTAAATTTAATATACAGGATAATAAAAAACGACAATATAAAATGATATTTAAAAATAAATAATATATTTCATCTACGTTATAAGATTCTGACGGCGGGGCTAATTAACCAATTATTAAATATAAGTCGATGGGTTTATATTAGCAGAAATATCGTAGAAATTTAAGCAATAAAAATAACTTAGTTCCGTTTCGTAATACTAAGTTTATCTTGGATAACCAAGCTATCAATATTGATAAATATTGCAAACTAATTTTATATAAATTATAGAAATATTTTGCGTATATATTTTCGTTCTGGTTTAATGCGCTTAAGTAATTTAAGCCTTTAAGCCCTTTAAGCCTTAGAGGTCCTTTTGTTGACTTAAAGAGCTTAAAATGCTTGGCACTTTAAAACCTTGAGGCTAGTTACGTGATATTTTGGCTGTGGTCGGATTTAGCTTTTCTTATAACTCCGACCGTTTATAAGAAAATTAAGACCGTTAGATTATAATACGATTTTTTTAAAAATATTTTTATCTTTAAACATTAAATTATCTATTTGTTAATTTTAATAAACAACTTTTTTTATATGTGTTGTATCGGGTTATATTAAAAATTGTTATTTTTGTAAACCTCTTAACTTTTTAGTTTTAAAATATTTTTTTTATTTTCGTTATAAAAACAAAAACGCGAAATATAAAGTTGTTTGGGAGTTCTTAAAATATGCGCGATATATTTATTATAGCGTTCTTTATTATATTTTCGATTTTTTCGACATTAAATGCTAAATATTTTTGGACGAAAAAGATTAATTAAAGCGTAAGCAAAGATAAGTGCGTAAAGAGTTGCGGATTACTGCTAATAAATTGGACCGTCTATAAAAATAAAAACGATTATTTCGTCGCCGTGGTATCAAAATGTTTCGTTATAGTATTTAAAGTACGGAAGTGATAAAGGAATTTAAACGTTTCGAAAAAAAAACAGGAATAGCTGGAGGCTGCTGTTATAGCTGTTACGTTAGCATAGGCCGCGTTTCCGGCCGGCTGGTTTAAGATCGATATTATCGATTAGTCGACCGTTAACTGGGGTACGTTTGTTGTTACTGGTAAAAATTCTTTAATAGGCGTTAAACGCTAATAAGATTTTTAACAGATGTCTAGATATTTTCGGAATTCGGATATTTTTTTTCTATTTGATTAGATACTAGATAAAACAGTCCGTTTTTCTTATATCGAGGTTTTTTTTTGTATACCGTATCGTTTTTTACTTTTACCACGTTTTAAGTGGAATATATTTTAATTATGTCCGTTATTAATTCGAATAAAAAATGTGAAAAATTAAGGGCAATTTAATTTATATAAAAGTTCTAATTAGTAATTATTTTTTGAGATTTCTTTTAGCGATTTTGCATAAGCCGGTATATTTGAAATTGAGTTTTTTTGCTAGGTTCTTTTAATTGTATATTTTTAATAACGAGGTACGACATTTCGTCTTTTTCGAACGTTGGTCTCTTTAATCATTTTCACTATAATATTTGTTTATTTCATTTAGTACGAATTTCGATTGCTTTCTTATTTTTTTAATATAATTAGTTTAATTGTTTTAACACTAATAAATTCGTCGTACATATTTCTATAAACCTTTGATATAAAATCGAAATTGGCGTTTATTAAGGTTATTTTGATGTTTTCGTAATAACTAGTATTATATACTAATTAAGCCGAAAGTAACTTGTTAACTTATTTTTTAGGTTTATAATTAATGTAATATAGTAAATAATTTTTAATGTTTAGTCTACTCCTTTCATTTATTTATTTATTTAAGGTTTAAATACGTTAAATACTGTATGATTTAGATCGATTTGTAATATAAGACTTTGCAAAATCTTCAAGGTTAATATAGTTCATTTTTTAAAAATAGTGTTATTTGGTAATCCGTATATACTGAAATTATATTTAAAAAAATATATGTTATTTATTCGGCGTTAATAAATATTTAATAAGATAAAAAGTCAGAGAACTTCGTAAGTTCATTAACGATTACGACAATACTGTTTTAATATATTTCTATTACTAGACTTTTAGATAAAGAAAATTTGATAATAAAGTCTATAGTAACTAAGTCCTATGGCTGTTTTAAAACTGGTAATAGTTGTAATTTTCTATAGGGTTTATATTATCGTACCTTAGTTTTGCTGCATAGGTCGCATTATTTTCGAATTTTTTAAACTATTATTTTTATTTTCGAAAAGTAATATGTTCGTTAATGTAACGGCTTAAGGGGTTTAACCAACTATTAAACCTTAGTTGTACGAGTTTATGTTGGCAGAAGTATCGTGGGAATCTAAGTAATGGATACAGTAATCGTATTACGTCTAGTAATATTAAGGGTACCTTGGATAACGATGTTATATTGCAAGCTGAAGTTATTTAAATTATGAGAATAATAAAGGTATATATTTTTTTCGATTAAATTAGATCTTCATTGGATTTTGAAATTGCCATAGATTTAATGCTATTGGATTTAGTTGGTTCTGTATGGATTTATTTTAGATTTTGCTACCAAAAGAGATCTAAATTACGTAACCTTTTCCATATAGGTCCGACCGTCTTTAAGGCCGGTTTTTAGTTAGGTCGTAATACGATCTCCCCTTTTTCTAAGATCTTTGCCTTTAAAAATTTTTCTTTTCAGTAAGTCATTAATTTTACCATAGCAGATCGTGTCGCTAACCGCAAGCCTTGCAGTTATCCCAATCAAAAAAAAGCCTAAATTTCTTGGCTGCTTATATTGTTAAATTTGATTTTAAAATAATATCGTATACGCCTTATTTCGAAAATAGTACTAAATATCAAATAATTAAAAAGCTTTGTCGTTATAGCGAATATATCAAAAACCGTCGTCGTTATAATAAGTCTGGCGTCCTAATTAACTTTTTACGTTGCATTAAGAAGGGAAAAAAATCATTTAAATCGCGAAAAGGCCGTTATTGAAAAAAACTTTTTACGTTTTTAGCAAAAACTTAAAAAAGACCTGGCGCGTAAATAGCGCGATATTAACGAAACCATTAACCGCCTTCTTCGATTTCGTCGTTAAAAGAATTTTTTTTACGTTAAAGGAGTTAAAATTATTAACCGCGGACTTCCGTTAATGGATATGTTAAACGAACAGAAATACGTAAAGGCCGAGGCCTTTTTCTTTGTTTTTCCTATTAACTTCCTTAATTAATTTATTTCTGAAATCTTCGACTAGGGGGCCCTTTTTAATAAGTCCGCCGTTATTAGTAAAAGTTTTTTAATAAACGCTGGGCGCTAATAAGATTTTTGGCAGGTTCCCAGGTATTCTCGGAATCCGGGTGCTTTTTCTATTTGATCAGGTACTGGGTAAATCCGTTTTGTTTTTGTATATCGAATATCTTTTTTATTTTGTGCGCTTGTTCGTTTTTTACCTTTTGGTCGTTTTATGCCGTATGTACTTTAATTATACCCGTTGCTAATTCAAATAAAACAACGTATAAAATTGGATAAAGTTTAACTTTTGGTAAAAATTCTAATTAGTAATTATTTTTTAAGATTTTCTTGGCGATTTTATATAGACCGATATATTTAAAATCGAACTTTTTGTTGGATCGTTTTATTTGAATATTTTTGATAATAAAAAAATTATTTTCCCCTCTTCAAAAATTAATTCTTTTAATTTTTTTTAGTTATAATATTTGCTTATTTAATTTCGTACGAATTCCAGTTTTATCTTTATTTTCTAATATTGCTATCGTAATTATTTTAATGTAAAAATTGCTTTAACATTAATTAGACTATCGTTACGTATTTTTCTATAAAGTTTTGAAATAAAACCAAAATTTACGTTTACTGGTATTATTTTAATATTTTCGTAATAACTGGTATTATAAGTTAATTATGCAATTAGTAATTTTTAACCTAATTATTTTATTCGTAATTAATATCGTATTATAAGTAAATTTCTAAAATTTAATTTATACGTTTTACTTATTTATCTGTTTAAAATTTAAATATGCTGGATAATTTATGATTTAGGCCGATTTATGCTATAAGGCCTTGTTAAAATTTAAATGCGAATATTGATCCCTTATTTAAAATGGTTTTTATTAATAATCCATATATGCTGAAAATATATCTAAAAACATATATGCTATTTGTTCGACATTTATATCCTTATAATATGGTAAAAAATAGGAGAATTTCGTAAATCGATCGATAATTACGAAAATGCTATCGTAATATATTTCCGTAGCTGGATTTTTTAATATTAGAAGTTTAGCAATACAATCGAATATAATTAAATACCATAATTATTTTGCGATTAATAATAGCTGTAATTTTCCGTATAACTTATGTCGTCGAATTTTTATTTTGGCGCAAATATCGTATTGCCGTATGATTTTTTATATTATTGATTTTATTTTAAAAATAGAATATATACGTTAAGACCGTTTTAAAGTTTTGTAAATCCCTGGATATCCGTATAACTAATATTCATGTATTTTTTGTATTAAATCCTTTTAGTATTTATTTAGAATTTGTATTTTATTCGTTTTTTAATTTTTTGGGAAACCGTCGTTATACTGCTAGATCTTTTAATACATATTGAAGGATATTGCCCGAATTGTCGTAATTTATCGCGGGCGTAAATGTTTTTTTATAATGGTATCGAAAATTGTATAATTAATTTTGACCAATTTTCTTTCGAAATTTGGTTGTTTGCTTAAGGTATTTGCTTTGCTGTTTTCTAAGCCTTTTTTATAAACAATAAAGAAATTAAAATTCGCTAATCTTTTTGCGTATCTTTGTTATTATTTTGTAAATTTCTTGGTCGTAATAAATCGGATAAGATTTTAATAATCCATATAAACCTTAATTTGATATCAGCTTTTCTTTTAGAAATACCTGAATTTTTGAAATGTTATAATAATTATTATAAATTATTTATTTAAAATGCCGTAATTAAATTCAGTTCCTTTTAATTTGTACGAAAAAAATGCAATAAAATGCAATCTGCCTTAATTATTTCGTTATTTAATTATTACGTTTAACGCGTAATTCGAAATATCGGTTTTTAATTTAACAAAACGGTTTAGATTATATATAATTAGTACTGGTTTACTGGTAATCGTATTCTTAATATTTTAAAATGTTTTTTCCGTATTTAACATTTATTTAATCTTTTTTTCGTAAAATTTATTAAAGGTATAATTATTTTGTTAAAGTTTCAAATAAATTTCCTATAATAGTTAACGAATTTAGGAAATATTTGTATTTCTTTAATTATTATTAACGTATATTATTTTGTAATTATGTCGATTTTTTAAGGTCCATTTTAATATGTTTTGCGGTAATAATATGTCCTAAATATTTTATTTTCTGTTTATGAAATTCATTTTTTCGCGTCAATAAATAGCTTTATGTTTTATAAAGCTTACAAAAACCTTATAAACGTATTTTAAGTATGCTTTTTCCGTTGTTGAAAAAATGAAAATGTCGTCGAAATAGCATACGACGAAGATTTCGTTGTATTTTATAATATATAATTTATTATCCGTTAAAAAGTTGCTAATACGTTTATAAATCTCATTAATATAATTAAATATTTAAATAGTTCGTATTTCGTTTTAAAGGCTATTTTTTATTCGTATTTTTGCTTAATCTTCATAAAATTATATTTATCTTTAAAATCAAATATTATAAATCATTTAGTTTTGTACAGTCGGTTTTTTATTGCCGTAATTAAGGGTAATAATATTCGATTTTTAATAGTAATATCGTTCAGTTGTCGATAGTTAATTATAAGTCGTAATTTTCCGTTTTTTTCGATACGAAAAACATAAGGTATTTTGCTAATAATTTCGAAAGTCGAATTCATCTTTTTTGCAACCGATTTTCCAGGTATTTTTTTAATAAATACGTAACTTATTTTCGCTAAAATTATAAATAAGATAAAATTTTGTCGAAGATCTTTTTTTAAAGATTATTTCATAATCTTTATTTACTGTATTTTGATAATTTTGTATCAAATTTCTTTTTAAAAAAACTGCTTATATTTATAGTATTGTAATAACATATTAATTAGATTTTGTAGTTTTTTCAATTATTATTATTATTTTAGATTGTTATTTAATTACTTTAATTTTGTTTTGATAATAATAACGATATATCGTATTTTTCTTTAATACCCGTTTTTTTTTATATTTTATCTTTTTGAGTAATAAGATTTTTATTATATTTTTATGCCTGTATTTATCGTTATTATCGATAGAATATTAAGATCTTAATTTTTTTTTAGTTTGTTAATAAGAAATAAAATAAACTTTATTTAGCTAGTTTTTCCATTAATTAAAATTCCGTATTAACGTATTTATAATAATCCTAAGATTATATCGTAATTCTCGAATGAAACGATATCGAAATTAAGTATTTAATATTATTCTTAAATAATTATCTTAAAGTAATTAATTTTGCGTTAAACCTTTCCGTTATCGTAAGCGAATTCCTAATTTTCGATATTCGTCGTTATATAGGGTTTGAACTTATATCTTCATAATAATTTAAGTTTATTAATTATATCTGATATAATATAATTCCTGTCCAAAGCTCCGTAATCCATTATTGCAATATATTAATACGGTCCGATTTATATATTTAAAGTAATAAGGTTATTAAAGTTTTTTATCGTTATATTTAAAGCGCTTTTCTGGAATTTCTTTTAATTTCTTTAGATTTCGTTATTTTATAACATTCTTATAAGTAACCTTTTTTTTAATTTTTATTCGAATTTATCAAACTTTGCTTATATTTTTTGTTTAATGCGTTAAGTTACTATATTTATTATTATTACCAGCATATTATTTTTTCGAATTATATTAATTATTTTTAATTTTTTTATAATTGCTTTTATTAAATAAATTATTCTTTTATATTTAAGATTACATCCTATTATATACCGTTTTAAACATCGTTCTAAAAATCTTTTATAAATTAACGTATTTTTTTCTTAATAACTTTTTTTATAAAGGTTTATAATAAATACCAGCTAAAAATAATGATCTGTAATAATTTTTAGCAGTATTTTTCCATTATATGCTAAATTAACTTTTTTTCCGTTTAGTAATTATATTATCTATAATAATAAAAAAGGTTTTTTTACGGGCATTTTCTTTTGGGGTCAGCTTTTTATTTCGGCCAGTTGCTGGATATCTCCTAGTGATATAGTTCGAAGATATTAATATTATTGCTTATTATCTTTATTATTTCCGGTACGATTTGGAAAGTCGAATCCTTTATAATATATATAAGTAATTCGTTCGTAAATATACTGCTTTTATTTTTCGTAATCGGGATATTCTTGTCGTCGACAGTATATAGTATGTATTCTGCCGTATCGATTAAGGGTTCCGGGACAGAAACTTTCTATTTAATTTTAACATTTGCGTAATTATCTTCATAATGCTTTTTGGTATGTTCGTAATACTTATTAAGTTAGCTTTCTGGCTTTTTGTATTCCTTATTAGATTTTTTTGCTATAAAGGACTTGATATATATTTAGGCTGAATTATATTAATAGATTTGCCTTCGTTCTCTTGGTTTTTTTTTGGATGATTTTTCCAGTACTAGTTTCCAATTATTTTAATAAGGTTTTTTAAGTGTTTTATATTACGATACCTTATATCTTATTTTGTTGCAATTATAATATTTAATTTGGCTCCAATTTTTTCTATATATAATTTTTAGTTTTATAAGTTCTGGTTTTATATTATAAAAAGTATTATTACGTTAAACAGCGTTAATATTAATTATATATCAAGGTTTGTTATCATTTTTTCCTTTAATATTTTTAATACGTTGTACGTATTATCGATCGTTAATTTTAATTACTATAACGATATAATCCGATACATAATTAAGCTGATTAAACTTAAAAAACTTTTTCTATATTTTTTAAGCCGTCAAAAAATTTGACTATTAATATTTTCATTTTTAATTTAATTCAGTTATTAATTGAATTAATGTATTACCGTAATTAGATATTAATTTCTTTAGCGTAATTATTACATTTTCATTTCGGTTTTTGTTTTTTTATTTATTATTCCGAAAGTTTTCGTTAATACTTATTCGAATTATTTGTAATCGCTGTAAATTCGTATTACCTTTAGGTTTCGTTTTTTGATTAATAAGGTAACGTACTTTTTTATAACGGGCTTAAATTAAGTAATTATATTTCCGATAAATAGTCCGATTACAAATTTGATTCGTATAATAAACGTAATAAGTTAAATAAGAAAATATTTAAAATATGTTCGGTATTAAATTAAGAATAATTATAACTTAATTAAAGTTATATTAAAAATTTTTAATTTAAAAAATTTAAGAACTTTTTTAGTTTTTTAATAAAATTTAATTAAATAATTTAATTTATTTAAAAAGGTTTTTCGATTTCGAAAACCTTTGTTTCCTTAAACTTTTCGTAAATTACTTTAAAAAAACGTTATAAGATTATTATTATTTTTTAAGTTAAAGAATACGTTCGTTTATAGCATTTAGACGTTAAAGAACTTTTTTACGAAAAAAACGAAAAAAAAAAATTTCAGATTCCATTTTACTATCCGGGTAATTAAGGATTTAGTAAATAAGTTGTTTGGGTTATTTGCTGGTAAATATAACGATAATCAGTATTGTTTAAAGTTTGACGATATTATTAAATAAAAATTTATAACATATAACGGCTTAAAAGGTTTAATTAATTATTAAATTTTAATTATACGGATTTATATTAATAAGAATATTAAAAAGATTTAAATAATAAATATAATAATCGTATTATATTTCGTAATATTAAAAATATATTAAGTAAAAATATTATATTATACACTAAAGTTATTTAAATTATAGAAATACTAAACTTATATATTTTTATTTTGGCTTATGGCATTTAAGCGGTTTAAACCTTTAAGCCCGTTAAGCCTTTTAAGCTTTTTTATCGGCTTAAGGGGTTTAAGGTACTTGGCACCTTGAGATCTTTGAGCCGGTTACGTGACTTCTTAGCGGTGGTCGGAGCTTTGTCTTTTTCGTGGGCCCGACCGTCCGCAAGAAAGCCAAGATCGTTAGGTTATAACATATATTGGTTAAATTTTATGACTTTTGGGGCTGTTGTTTTAAACCGTTATTAGTTGATTTAATTTCGCTTTGATAATAATAACGATATGTCGTATTTTTCTTCGATAATTATTTTCTTTTTTGTATTTTATCTTTTTGAATGATAAGGTTTTTGTCGTATTCTTATGTTTATATTTGTCGCTATTATCGATCGAATATTGAAATTTTAATTTTCTTTTTTTTATCCGTTAATAAAGTGTAAGATAAACCTTATTTAGCTAATTTCGTTATTAATTAAGATTTCGTATTAGCGTATCAATGGTAATCCTAAGATTATATCGTAATTCTTAAGTGGAACGATATCGAAATTAACTATTTGATATTGTTTTTAGATAAAAATCTCGAAGCAATTAATTTTGCGTATAATTTTCCCGTTATCGTAAGCGAATTCTTAACTTTTAGCATTTGTCGTTATATAAGGTTTTAATTTGTATTTTTATATCAATTTAAGCTTATTAACCATATTCGGTATAATATAGTTTTCGCTTAATGTTCTGCAGTTTATTATTACAGTATATCAGCACGTTTCAATTTGTATATTTAAAGTGATAAGATTATTAACGGTTTTTATCGTTACGTTTAAAGCTCTTTTTAGGAATTCCCTTTAATTTTTTTGGGTTTTATTATTTTGCGGGTTTTTTAGAGATAACGTTTTTTTTTTAATTTTTATTCGAATTTATCGAACTTTATTTATATTTCTGTATTTAATACGTTAAGCTGCTATATTTGTCGTTATTGTCGGCATTGTATTTTTTCAAATTATATTAGGTTTTTTTGGTTTTGTTATAATTTTTTTTCTTATTAAATAAATTGTTTTTTTAAGTTTGCGATTGGATCTTATTATACGTTGCCTTAATTATCGTTTCAAAAATCTTTTATGAATTAACTTATCTTTTTTAACAATTTTCTTTTCGTAAGGGTTTGCATTAAATGTTAATTAAAAATAAAAATCCGTAATAGCTTTTTAATAGTAATTTTTTATTGTGCGCTAAATTAATTTTTTTTTCCGTTTAGTAATTACATTATTAATAATAACAAACTGGGTTTTTTTAAGGGCATTATTTTCTTTTAGGCCCGCTTTTTGCTTCAACCAATTGCTGAATATTTTTTGGAGCTATGGATCGAAATTGTCGATATCATTATTTATCGTTTTTATTATTTCCGATACGGTTTGGAAAATCGATTCCTTTATAATATATACGAGTAATCCGTTTGTAAATCTGCTATTTTTTTCGTAATCGAGATATTCTCATCGTCGACAGTATATGGTATATATTTTGCCGTATCAATTAAAAGTTCCGAGATAAATCTTTTTTACCTAATCTTAATATTCGCGTAATTATTTTTATAATATTTCTTATTATATTCGCGATATTTGTTAGGCCAGCTTTCTGGCTTTTTGTATTTTTATTGGACTTTTCGCCATAGGAGACCTAGTATATATTTAGGCTAAATTATATTAATAAATTTATTTTCGTTTTTTTAATTTTTTCTAGATTATTGTTACGTTCCGAAGGGACTTCACTAGGCCCAAAGGAGGCCCAGGAAGTTGGAGACGCTTGGGATCTCCATTGTCTATCGGATAAACCTCGGGTTTCTGTTAATTTCCAAAGATATTAGGAGATTCGTAAATGACAGATATTATGGTTTTTCGAGATCCCCAGAAACCATAAAAAATATAAAAAATAAAAAGGATATATAAAGTTTGGATTTTTTATGTAAATAATTACTTATTTAATTTTTCGCTTTTTAATTATTAATTTAAATATTTAATTAAAAATAATTATATTATTTTTTAATTAAAAAAAAATATCTTAAAATTTTTTAAACGAATATATTAAATTATTTTTTGCCTTATTATTATTTGCAAATTAAGATTTTTTTCGGATATTATTTATATTTCCAAATAAATATATAATAAGTTTATTACATTTTAATAATTTTTTAATTAATAACTAACGGATAATTTACCGCCTAATTAAGGTATAAACTTTTTTAAATTTAATATAAACGATAATATAAGATAACGTTTAAAAGATAAATAATATATATAATTTTTATTATTAATTAAAAAAACGTTATTAATAAGATTTAACGATTTACCCCTTATTAAAAAAGTTTTTTAATTAATTAATAATATAATATTTCTTATTATTCGATTTTAAGGAAATCCGTTATTTTCGTAACCCAGATAATAATTTACCTTAGCCTTTAAGGATATTATTAAAATTTAAGGAAAGAAATTAGAAAAAAAAATGGCTGAAAAAAAGGTTAAAAAAGAATATGGGGCCGAAAGCTAAAAAAAAACTTATTACGAATGAGAAATTAAGTGCCTTAATAGCAGAAATCCGAACTTTAAGAAAAAAGAATATTCGGTTTATAAAAGGAAAAAAGTTAGTTTTTTTTTAATTTGGCTTCCTTAAAGGGCGAAGCTAAGGGGCCGGTTACCAACCTTTTTCGTTGGACCTAAGGCGAATGCAAGAAAAAATTTCGACCTTACTATTATTCGGTATAATTCGGATATGGGAAAAAATTATTTTACCCCCTGGTTATTATAGAATGCCAAACGTTAAGGGCTATAAGCTAATTTCCCCTAAACCTTATAACGGATTAAAAGATTTTAATGGATTTTTGGTTTAAGTAAAGTTTTACTTTAAGTTTTATAAAAATTCTTTGCCGGAGGAATATTAAAAAATAATAGTTATTTTTTAATTGTTAATTAGATAAATTCGTTAATGGTTCGAACTTATTTTGACGGATTATTTTAAAAAATATTTAAAAAAATCTTTGGACCTTATTAATTATATTTTTAGTAATTACGAAAATTTTGAAAAAAAAATGCGTATTTTATTTGGTAATCCCGATAAGGAATAAGACGTTATTAAGTAATTTTATTTTTTTTACTAAATTAAGTTAATATCCGAATATATAACAAAATTTAACCGTTTAATTATTATTTCGAATTTACCAAAAAACGCGTTATTTTATTTTTATTATAATAGCTTAAAATTTTAGGTTAAAGATAAATTATATATAGAATTTAAGATTAAATTTTTTATAAAATATATAAATAAGGTTATTATTGCCGATTAACGAATTTTTAATCGGTATTTCGAAAAAAAGAAAATCGATAAACGAGATAATAATAAAAGCTTTAATAGCCGAATTAAAAAAAATAAAGGCAAGCCTTAAAAAAAAGTAAGTTCCGTTTCGAAAGAGCTTAAAAAAACAAATTTAAAATAAAATATTTTAATTGTGGTAAAAAGGGGCATTTTAAAAACGAATATTATTCCTTTATTAAAAGGAATTCCAAAAAAAAAGGAATTTTTTAATCCCAAAAAAAAGCTAAAACGGCTAAATAAGAAATTGATAATAAGGCAAAAAAAGAAAAGAAAAAAATTAATTTAATTTTTTTTAATTAAAATATATTATTATTATAATTACTTAAATTTAAAATAATAATTTAAAGTACGAAAATTATTTTATTTGCCAAAATTCTAAAGTTAAAATTTATAAGTATTATCCTAAATAAACGGCTTTTAAGATAATTATAAAATTAGGATATTAATGTTATTTTGATTCCTAGAAGTATAAGATATATATAAAGGATAATTAGTTTTAATTAAATATTAATAATTACGGATAATTATTTTTAAAATTTTACGAATTTTTAAAATATATTATTTACAAAAAGATATTATCGGTAAACCTTTATAATTTATTATATTTTACTATTTATTATTAGGATAATTATTTTATTTATTTTAAAATTAAAGAAAATAATAATTTTTGGCCCGGATAAAATAATAAGATTTTTACCGAACTAAATGATAAGTGCCGATATATTGAAATTTCCCGATAGCCAAAATATTTTAAATTTTATTATTTATATCCCGAATCAAAATGGAATTAAAAGGTTATATTATAAGGATATCTGTATTATTTCCCGATATTTTATATTTAATACAAATTCTTAAATATGGGAATACTTTTTTCGGAAATTTATTTTTTTGATTTTATAATTTAGGAAATACGGAATAAAAGGGTAAGCCAGAAAAAGAACCAGATTTTAAAGCCTTAATGTAAGTATAGTAAGAAAATATGGTTCCGGTATAAAAATAACTAATATATTAAATATGCTATTAAAAAAGTTCGTAAATAAAAGTTTATTTAAGTCGGAAATTATTAAAAATTAAAAAATTATAAAGGTTTTCGAAAATAAAGTATCGAAAAACCTTAATTGATAAGATTTTATGCGAAATAACGAAAGGAACGCGTAATTAAATTAAGATCCCCCTTTAATATAAAAGTAAGGTATTTAAGGCTATAATTAATTCCGGAATAAAAGGTAATTTTATTTCCTTCGTAATAACGGAAAAATATTAGATTTTTTAGAAATATAAGTTAAAATCCTATAAGTTATGTACGGTAAACGGCAGTTTATTTATTTACGAAAATGGACAAATTTTTCGAGAAATAAAGGAATTCCCAGTATAAATTTAAGGATATTAAAAACGTATTTTATTAAATATTATTAATATTTCCGGATACGATATTATTTTAGGAATATTTTGGCTTTATTTTAGTAACTTACGGATTAATTGGAAAAAATAAATATTTTTTTAGGACGAAATACCAAATAAAAATAATTAAAAAATTTATTATATTATTAAGGAAATACGGGTTTTTAATTAGATTTTTACGGTATTTCCGGAATATTAAGGATTTAAAAAATTATATAAAGATAAAGAAAATTACGAATTATCGCTATATGGTTAATAGGATTATTGGATATTTATTAAAAAAAAGTATTATCCTAAGTTTTATAAGATTTATTATATAAACCTAAAAAAATTAAAACCTTTATGGAAAAACATATAATTAAATTTGAAAAAAAAATATATTTAATTTTTTAATTCTTTTATTAAATATTTAATTTTTATAATATTAAAAATTAAGGATAATAAATAAAAAATTAATAAAAATGGAAATTTTATTTACCGAAAAGTAATTAATTATAAATAGTTGAATAATATTATAATTAAAAATGGATATTTTTTAATTTTTATGAATACCTTAAAGGAAAATGTTAATAAAATTAAATGGTTTACGGCGCTTAATTTTCGCAATAATTATTATTGTATTAGAATAATTAAAGGAGAAAAATGGAAAATAATATTTAAAATAATATATGGATTTTACGAATATAAAGTAATACTTATAAGATTTATTAACGTTTCTGTTAATTTCTAAAACTTGGTAATAATTACTTTCCGATAATTTTTGGATAAATTCATATTTATTTATTTTGACGATATCCTTATTTATTTTGAAACCTTAAAGAAACATAAAAAATATATTATTTAAGTATTTAAAATTTTGGACGAAATTAATATTCGAATTAACTTTATTAAAAGTATATAATATATTTAAAAATTGGATTTTTTGGGATTTATTTTTATATTAAAATAAATTTAAATTTAACGTTTTAAGTTGGAAATAATTAAGGATTAGCTTATTCCTAATAAGGCGACTGTTATAAATATCCGATAAATCTTAGGATTTACGGGTTACGTACGCAGCTTAATTAAGGGATATGGAAATATAATTAGGTTTTTAACGAAATTTACTATTAAGGAATACGTTAAAAAAGAATTTAAGCTTTTAAAGGAAGCAAAAAAAATATTCCGAGAATTAAAAAAAGTAATTATTAATGGATTTATCGTAAGGATGTTAAATTTAAATAAAACGAAATAATTAAAGATAAATATTTTAAAATATATTTTGGGCGTAATTTTAGAATAGCAAAAAGGTAACGGCAAATGGTACCTAGTAATATATTATTTTAAAATATTCCGAGATACAAAATTTAGATATTAAATTTATAACAAAAAGTTATTAATAATTATTAATATTTTTAAGGAATAAGAACTTTTTTTTAACGGAATAAAAGAATTTTTCGATATTTACTTTGATTATAAGAATTTTATGCGATTTATAAAAGTTTAAAAATTCAATAAATGATATAAAAAATGATGGATTTTTTTGTTTAAATTTAATTTTAAGATATATTATATTAAAGGAAAGGAAAATATTTAAGCGGATATTTTTAGTTGCAAAAGAAATTACGATTCCAAAATTCTAAAAAAAAATATGCAAATATTATAATATAATAAAAATGGAATTATATATTTATGTAAGATAATAAAAAAATTAATTACCTAATTTTTAATACGGTTCCGGAATTTTTATGATATAAAAAAATAAAAGGAAATTTAGCAGCTAAAAGGATAACTTAAAGATTAATTATTATATTATGGCAAAATTTATGTTCTTAAGGATTAATAAAAATAATTTGTAAAGGAATTTTATAAGGACTTATTATATGGATATTAAGGAATTTTTAAAATTATCCGACGGCTATAAGAAAAATACGATTTCCCTAAGTTATGCCGTATGGTTAAAATAATTATTAAGAATTATAACGTTTGTAATAAAGCTAAGGTAATATATTATAAACCTTACGGGTTATTATAATTTATTAATATTTTTAATAAAATATAGAATATTAAAATTTAGGATTTTATTATTAGTTTATTTTTATTTAAAAATTTAATTATTGGAATTAAATATAACGGAATATGGGTAATTATTAATAAATTTATTAAATATAGGTATTTTTTACTTTTTAAAGAAAATATAACGGCAAAATAATTAGCTTACGTTTTTATTAAATAATACCTTAATAAATATGGGATATTTGAAAAAATTGTTTTAAACCGAAATACGTTATTTATTTTAAAATTTGGTACCAGTTTTTTTAAATAAATTAATATTAAATTTAAGTTTTTGATAATATATTATCTTTAAATGGATAATTAAACCGAAAAATTAAATTAAATTTTAAAATAATATTTGCAAAATTACGTTAATTATTAGTAAAATAATTAAGTAAAATTTTTATTATTAGTATAAATTGCTTATAACATATAAATTAATAAAAATATGGGCGTATTTCTTTATATACTTATATACGGACATAATATAAAAATAAAACGATCCAAATAACCATTTAATAAGATACCAAAAATTATTACGATTACTTTAAAAACAAAAATATTAACTATAAAGATTAAAACGATTTAAGCTTATTTTTAAAATAAATTATAATTTTTTTAATAACGGATAATTTAATATTATAATAATAAAAAAATTAAAAGATTAATTTTAATAAAAGAAAATAAGGTTTATTTATTACGTTAAAAATAAAACGTAATTTCGAATATTTTACAAATTAAAATAAAAAAACCTAGTGATAAATTTGATTTTAAAAAATTTGGATTATTCAAAATTAACGAAATTATTTCCAAAATTAATTATAGATTATTATTATTTAAAAATATGAAAATATACCTTATTTTTCACATTTTTTTACTTAAATTAATATTTAAAAACGTTCCGTTAAAAATAAACCTAGAATTCGAAAAAGATTTTTACGAATACGAAATTAAACGAATATTAGATTCCAGAATAGTTAAAAATAAAATCCAGTATTTAGTTAAATAAAAAAAATACTTATATGAAAAAAATACGTAAAAACCATTTAACCATTTAACGAATACGATAAATTTAATTAAGATGTTTTACCGCCAAAATCTTAACCGACCGTTTTTAATACGGCCAAAATTGCAGGCGATAACGGTCCCTTATTTAAATTAACCCTTATGGCGTTTTAATTAAAAAAAATAAATATTTTATTAACATATTTAGCTTTGAAATAAGTTATATTTGCTTTTTTTCTTTACGATCCTTTTCCGTATCCAGTTTTTTTCGTTTTTTTAATTTATTTATATTTTTAAATCCTTTTTAAATAAACGATATTTTTTTGGAATATAATTATTTAGATTAACGATTTAACCGAATAATATGATTGGATAATTTTTAAAGTTATTAAATAGTTAAATATTTTTTTCGGTTTATCCGGAATTTTTCGGCCCGGATATTTTTAAACGATAAAAGCGAAATATGGTTTTTATTGCAAAATTCAATATTGGCCGCCAAATAATTTTAACAGCTTTTTTAATTTTCCAATATTTTGCAAAAAAACTTTTTTTTAAAATAACGTATATACGGCATAATTTCGAAATTAAATTAAAAGATTAATTTAATTAATTCGTAACGATTTTTAATAGAAAATTTGATACGTTTTCGAAATTTGTCCGATATGGTTAAATATAATGTTATAATGTAAAGAAAAAAAAAATTAAAGATTTATTTTTTTTATCTTTAGGAATAAAAATCCTGGAAAGGAGGAAATAATATTATGTTTAAAAAGGATTTCATTAGGCCCAAAGGAGGCCCAGGAAGTTGGAAACGTTCGGGATTTCCATTTTCCATCGGATAAACCTCGGGTTTCTGTTAATTTCCAAAGATATTAGGAAATTCGTAAACAATAAATATTATGGTTTCTCGAGATCCCCAGAAACCATAAGAGATATAAAGGATAAAAAAATATATAAGGTTTGGGTTTTTTATGTAAATAACTATTTACTTAATTTTTTGCTCCTTAGTTATTAATTTAAGCTTTTAGCTAAAAGTAATTGTACTGTTTTTTAATTAAGAAAGGAATACCTTGAAATTTCCTTAACGAATATACTAAATCATTTTTCGTCTTATTATTACCTGCAAATCAAGACCCTTTTCGGATACTGCTTATACCTCCAGGTGGATGTATGACAGGTTCGTTACAATTATCCCTTAAATACGGGTTTCCAATTATCTTAATGGGGCTTTTTAAATGCTTTACACCATGTTGCCTTATGTCCCATCCTGTTATAATTATAATATTTAATCTGGCTCCAGTTCTTCCTATGCGTAACTCCTAATTCCATAGGTCCTAGTTCTATGCCGTAAAAAGTATTACTACGTCGAAAAATGCTAATATTAGCCATATATCGAAATTTGTTACTATATTTTCTGTTGGTACCTTTAATGCGTTATACGTATTGTCGATCGTTGATTTTAACTACCATAACGATATAATCTGATAAATAATTAGGCCGATCGAATTTAAAAAATTTTCCTACATTTTTTAAGCTATTAAAAAACTTAATTATTAATATTTTTGGTTCCTAATTTAACTTAAATGCTAACTGAATTAACTTACTGCCGTAATTAGATATAAATCCTTTTTGTCGTAACTACTAGATTTGCATTTCGGCTTTTATTTTTTCGTTTATTATTCCGAAAGCTTTTATTAATATTTATTCGAATTATTTATAATCGTTATAAATTCACATTATTTTTCGGTTTCGTTTTTCGATTAGTGAAATAACGTATTTTTTTATAACTGGCTTAAACCAAATAGCCGTATTTTTAATAAATTATTTTATTACGAATTTTATTCATATAATAAATATAATAAGTTAAATAAAAAAATACCTAATATATATTCGGTATTAAGTTAAAAATAATTATAACTTAATCGAAGTTCCGTCGAAAAATTCTGTCTTAAAAAATTTAAGAACTCTTTCTAATTTTTTGGTAAAGTTTAGTTAAATAACCTGGTTTATTTGAAAAGGTTTCCTAATTTCGGAAACCTTTTTTTTCTTTAAGTTTCTTATAAGCGGCTTAGAAAAACGTCGTAAAATTATTATTATTTCTTTTAAGCTGGATAATACGTTCGTTTATAGCATCTAAACGTTAAAAAACTTTTTCGCAAAAAAACCAAGGCTTTTCCTTTTCCTCTTCGGATTTCATTCCAGTATCCGGGTAATCAGGGACTTGGTAAATGGGCTATTCGGGCTGCTTGCTAGTAAACATAATGTCGGCAATATTGCTCAAAATTTAATAATATTACTAAATAAAAACTTATAACATATAACGGCTGAAGGGTTTAATTAATTATTAAACCTTAATCGTACGGATTTATATTCATAAAAATATCGTAAAAGTCTAAGTTATAAATATAATAACGTATTATATTTTATAACACTAAAAGTATCTTAGATAACGAATTATTATTACCAGTTAAAGCTATCTAAATTATTGAAATAATAAACGTATATATCCTGATTTTTCCAATCCTGTCAAACCTGGCTTTATAGGCTCTACGATCGATCCTGTCAAACCTGGCTCTATAAGCTCTACGATCGATTCTATCGAGCTATTACGTGACTTAACCCATATAGCTTAGTAATTTTTTCTGTTGCGACCGTTTTCCGAGGCCGCAGCTTGTCAGGTCATAACAGTCTGGCTTTAATCTTTCTTATAAATAACCTTTAATTCTATAAGTCCTAGTTTTATACGATAAGAAATGTTATGGTATCGAAAAATGCCGGTATTAGCAGTATAGCGAGGTTTATTATTTTTTTTCTTTTAATACCCCTAATACGGTAGGTATATTATCGGTCGTCGATTTTAACTGTTATTACGATATAATCCGACAAATAATTAGGCCTATTAAATTTAAAAAATTGTTTTTATATTTTTTTAAATTATTAGAAATGTTTATTATTAATATTTTTTATTTCCAATTTGATATAAAAATTAACTAAACGAACGTACTGTTATAATTAAATATTAACAGTTTTTATCGTAATTATTAAATTTATATTTCCGGCTTTTATTTTTTCGTTTATTATTACGAAACCTTTTATTAATATTTATTTAAATTATTCGTAATTATTATAAATTGGTATTATTTTCGATGTTCTTTTTTTAATTAATAAGGTAATATATTTTCTTATGGCGAATTCGAACTATATAATTCTATTTCCGGTAAATATTTCGAATACAAATTTAATTTATATAATAAACGTAATCAGTTAAATTAGAAAATACTCGAAATATGTTCGGCATTAAATCAAAAATAATTATAACTTAATCGAAATTCTATCGAAACGTTTTAACTTATAGGATTTAAGGACTTTTTCTCATTTCTTAGTAAAGTTTAGCTAAATAACCTAGTTCGTTCGAAAAGGCTTTTCGATTTCGAGAGCTTTTCCTTTTTCCTTAAGTTTTTTATAGACGGCTTAAAGAGATATCGTAAATTCGTTATTATCCTTCTTAAGCTAAATAATACGTTCGTTTTGGCATCCAGGCGTCGAAAAATTTCTTTACGAAAAAAACGAAACTGTTCCTTTTCCTTTTCGGATTCCATTTCGGTATCCGGGTTATTAAAGATTTAATAAGTGGGTTATTCGCGTTACTTACTAGTAAACATAATATCAACGATATTGCTTAAAGTTTAACGGTATTATTGAATAAAAGCTTATAACGTATAACGGCTAGGCAGTTTAACCAATTATTAAACCTTATTGTACGAATATATATTAGCAAAAATGTCGTAAAATTTTAAATAATAAATATAATAACATATTACGTTTCGTAATATTAAAGGTGCTTTAAATAACGAATTATTATTGCAAACTAATATTATTTAAATTATAGAAATAATAAACGTATTATATTTGGTTTTTCCGATCTTATCGAGCCTGGTTTTATAGGCTTTACGATAGATCCTGTCAAGCCGTTACGGAGCTCGACCCACATGGCTTAGTTATTTTTTTATTATGATCGTTTCCCGAGGCCGCAGTTTGTTAGATCATAACAACGCGCTATATATTTTTTCTATTACGAAATATTTTTTATTATTTCGTATTAAAGACTTTTCGAAAAGTACTAATAATAAGATATAATTTTAAAACCAAACTTTTCAAAGGTTTTTACCAGGTTATATTATGACTCAACTAAGGGAGGGTCTCGGAAACGGTCACTTAGTAACCGAAACAGGACCCAAGTGGGTCGAAACCACGTGACATGGATCCGAAGTAATTCCAGGAATCCAACGGGATCCATGCAGTTATCTGATATAGATCCGGGGTGATCCAAGGGATCCAACGAGATCTAGGAAAGGATATATACGCTCGTTATTTCCATAATTTAGACACCTTCAGCTTGCAATAACAATTCGTTACCCAAGGCACCCTTGGTATTACGAGACGTGACACGTTACTGTATCTATTGCTCAGTTTCCCACGATACTCCTGCCAACATAAACCCGTAAGACTAAGGTTTAATAGTTGGTTAAACCCCCTAGCCGTCACAGGTTAATACAACGAATAAGAAAAGAACGAGATTTACAACGGGTTTTAAAAATACGGAAAGCTATAATAAAAAAACGGATATTTACTAATGAAAAATATCTTAAAACAAGATTTAGAAAAAAAGAAAATCTTATTACGACTTAAAAAATCCCCGCCTACGAAAACGGTCGTAATAACAAAAATAATAAGATTTATCTTGTAAATTACGTAATAAATAATTACTAATACGTTGGTAGTTATTAGAAAATAATTATAATTATAAGAGATTATAATTTGCATAAGAAATATAATTAATAATATTTAAGATAATAGTAAAAACCATATATATATTTGTTATTTCCACAATATTAGTAATAATAACTTATAATATATAATATTTTATTATTTAAACTTTTTTTGGTATCACGAAATATAATTAATTATTATATTTATTGGTTAAACTTTTATAATATTTTTATCAACATAAATCCGTACGACTTAGATTTAATAGTTAGTTAAATCGCTTAGCCGTTATATATAAAGTTATAAAGCAAAGTTTATATTTGTTATTATACTTTTCTTAATATATTTCCATTTATTAAATTTTAAATTGCATTTTTTTAAAAAAAAATTAATATTAAATTTAAAATATTAAAAGTAATTTTATAGTAAATGAAAATTTCTATATTAAATATTTTTGGGTATTTGTAATATATATTATTTCCTTATTTTTCGTTTAATTATTACCGATTTTCGTTATAATGTATTAAGTCAAGTTAATAAAAATATTAGTTTTTAAAACAAATTCTATATTTACAAGATTTACTATTAATAGTATAATTCGAGAAAGAATATTGGAATAGTGTTACGGTTGCGCCTTATACCGCTACGCCACCAGGGCAAAAGATTGGTGGAATGATCGCAATTGTTGCAATCATCCTGGTGCTTACAGCTTCATATATACTGGAGCTCTTACGGTGGACCAAGCCGTAACAAATAGAGGTATTAACGCCTTACATTACTTATGTATATATAGATAAGTAACCCTTCCCAGTTGGAGGCTGGTTCTTAAAATGGAGTTTCACGGATATTTATCTTATTTTTGACAGAATAAACGCTTATTGCTACTCGTGGCTTTCCGTACGATAATCGATAATTAATTAGGAGCCAATCAAATCTTGCAACCCCGCTATAGCCCGCAGGACACTGCAATCCTTCCATGATATCGGACAATGAGCCCGGGCATCCCGTTATGTCCTGCAACGGAGGCGACGACCCCACGGCCGAATCTCGGGATTTCGTCACCTACACGGCAACGGCTATATATAATGCTTCAGACGCCAGTCTACCACACAGTGCTCGACGGTCAGTACATTCCGAGCTACATAATCTCCTCGCATAAAGTACAACCACGGGAATCCCATCATGGCACCTCAGTCTAGCGAGTCTAAGTCCGGTATCGTGCCGATGGCCTATTATGCCAAGGCACAGGGTGTCAAGCCCCCTCTGATCGCGAACGACAATGCATTTGTCGGAGACGTCTTCTCCTCGTAGCCAACACCGCATCTCGGTCCAAAGGACGTGCAGCTAACTCTGTTACAGTCAGGAAAACGATCCCGAGAAGCCTATCTCCGCTAGGTTTTATCGCCTGGAGAAGGGTACGCCCCTTGTATACGAATACAAGTATCATGAAATGAAGGTCATTGTTGAGGGCAACTTCGATGTTAGTGACGAGGCAGGCAACAAGGTGCACCCCGTGCCAGGCGACGTTTTCTACTTTCCGAAAGGATCGAAGATTACGTTCAGTACAGAGGACTATGGATTAGGGTTCTACTGCGGACAGCGAGAGAAAGACTCGGCATGAAGGCGTTGTATTATAACCCCGAAGGTCGTAGTCTAATGGACGTCGATGGCATATCGATGAATGTTATGGCATTCGATATCTAGCGGCTCGATGATAAGTCTTTTGCTTTATGCATTTCTACTCTGTAGTCTAGTGGACGTACGGCGATGAGCCAACGCCAGTCCTAATCGATTGGCTGTATCATTATGGGTGTCTACTTCAAAAGCGGGGAAGCTCTGAAATGTGTCTTGTGGCTGGGCCTGCATCTGTAACTGTGTACTCCTTCGTGACAACTATGCCGTCGGCGTCTTGCCCCGACCTCGATTGACGTGTAAGCCCCTTCCGCAGTGTCCTTCTTGACACAGGATCCGCTTCAAGTTGCTCAGAGGATGAAACCGACTGATTTTCGTGTAGTTTTAGCGGAACCTCATCACCACTGGAAGCGGTCACTTGTTCTGGGACGACAACAATCTGCTCCTTCGACCCCCAGGTGGTCTCGTTCGGTATCGAGAGTGGATGTTGATGGGACTGCTCCTTTGGACGGGATAAGCTGTCCAAACGATATCCACGACTGTCCTTGCTGCGAGACGCTTTGCTTTGGCTCCTGCCACGGCCCTTCTCCAAGGCACCCCCGAAAAGCGGGTATATCAACGGCAAATTAGTCAGCACGAAAGACACGAACGACTCCCGGACAGACCAGTAACCCGATTGTGCTGGATCTATGTCGCCTATCTAAGTGGATATTCAGTATGCCGACTTCAGAGTATAGGTATGAATTAGACAAGGAAGGTGGTCGTAGACAAAGGTGAGAATGGGTAGGTGACTCACAGTCAGGATCGAGACGCAACGTAGGATACCGAACGCCATCTCAAGAAAGCCACCACCGAACATAATAATAAGGGCGAGCTTTTTCCGTGTTGGTAGATGAGAGACCCATATTACCTGATAAGCAAACAGTATGTCAGTGCCTTTTCATGTTCGTTGGCAGGAGGCAGACTATCACTTACCGGAATAGGAATGGCCATCAGGTAGAAATCCGTGAGGGTATTCATGACCATCACGAAGATGGTCTGAATAAAAGATATTGCAGGCATGCAACGGTCTCGATATTCATAAGCACCAATCTCACCAAAATCGACGTGGTGTCTTACTTCCAGGGGCTGGGTTTATTTGCCATTGATGGTTGAATGGTATGCACTTGAAGAATGCTACTAAGAGGCAAGCGACATATGTGCTACCGATGACAAGAACCCCCCACTTGATCATCCTACGTTTCTTATGAACTCCATTCCTGAATACGTATTAGCTAACATCATCATGGAATATGCGGTTACTTACGTTAGACGAGCGTAATACACAAGCCAGCAGGCCTTCAACAGCCAGAGCAAAGTCGTGTAAAGCAAAAGGCCAACCACATGAGTTTTTGAGCCGTTGACTCGCAGCCACCATTCTTCAGAAGAAGGGTCCAGAAGACGCCTCTGTTCATCAGTCATGGCGTTATTAGCCAGCCCTTTCCAGTAGGCGACGACCAGGTGGGCCATCACCGACTCGGCGGTATACACAAGCTGCGCCGCCGTAAGCAGTGTTAGATAAGGCCCACTGCACTAGGCGAAGAGAGGCTACTCACGGTTGCTAATGCTATAAGGGAGTCATCCCATGCTAGGCTTCGCCATCCTAGCGTCGAAATTCTGTTATAGTACCGTGTCGCAACCACGGCATACGATACACCTTGAAGACTCCAAAGTTCTCTGATGAACTCTCGAGCGGCCTTTTGAGCATCTTCCGCCATTCTGGTAGTCAATGTTCACCTGGTATGGAATATCGAAACCCGTTTTTGGATCAAGAGGTCAGATGACTTTTCCTTGCAGGTTGGGAGATTCATACTCTAAGTTGAAGGACATATACCGCTTGTATTATATGCTATACAATATACCTCCTATTACTTGCATTATATATTTACGGTTCGTTATATGTAAGTGTAAAGAGTGGATTTTGGTTGGAAATAGGTGGGCGCACGGATAATTCAGCGCATTAATGCAAGCCCTAGACCGCAGGGATTCCTTGCTGTGATAGAACTGAGTCCTGGGAACGATTATTGAGAGACATGAGAACTGACAGCTCGTCGAGACAAGTCGTTTGTCAATCATTATCAGATACCTCTCGGTTGGCCACTGGGACATATTCGAAATCGAGACGAAGATTTGTAAGGTTCTCATTTCAATGCAGAGCAGTTGACCAACCTCCTAAAGTCTCGTTTCCTCTGTCAACTGCAGATAATCGATGTCCCAACGAGACTGTCTCCCATCAGACCAAACAAGCAGGTAATGGACAAAATAATTGTCACACTCTGCTCTTACAACCTTTAACTTCAGAAAAATAGTATCGGTGGATAAGCCATTTATGCCTGCCGACCTCAAATATACCTTACTTAATAGTTTAATAAAATAAGAAAGCTTAATAATATTAATAACTTCTTGTTATGTGTTTTTGTTGATTTTCATAGTTTTTGCGAATAGTTGCATCGGAACAAGCCGCCCCGAAGCAGCGTGGGGGTGTGTCGATTATTTTGTCAGCGACCTGACAAGTTCACGGCTCGTCGTAGCCCTTGTTGAAGGCAACATGTACATAACTCTGCCGTCAACGCATCAAAGCAAGGGTTCCCAATTCGCGTTCAGCTCACAGTGTGCAGTAATCTTCCAGAATCATGATGGGGCAGCCATGGTGTTGCTCCTTGAAACCACTTGTTCCACCTTAAGCTTTCAGGCTTTTGAGATAGGTCATTTTATGGTGATATAGAAGCGTATTATATCACAACAGCAGTGACGTCGATGCTTTCTGTGTGACGGCTAGGGGGTTTAACCAACTATTAAACCTTAGTCGTACGGGTTTATGTTGGCAGGAGTATCGTGGGAATCTGAGCAATAGATACAGTAATCGTGTCACGTCTCGTAATTCCAAGGGTGCCTTGGGTAACGAATTGTTATTGCAAGCTGGTGCTATCTAGACTATGGAAATAATGAGCGTATATATCTTGATTCTTCCGATCCTGTCGAGCCATCACGTGACTCGACCCACATGGCTTAGTCATTTTCCTGTTGCGACCGTTTCCCGAGGCCGCAGCCTGTCAGGTCATAACATTCTGCCACACCCATGTGTTTCTGTTTCTATCATAATGTAGATTTAGTTGTTTGGTTTTTGCAATTACAAGCGACCCGGAACAATGCAGGAATGTGGAATACATGTGTCAACCCCTGTGTCCACCGTCCTATTATAGCATTAATCCCGGGAACCCGAAGTCAAGGGTGCACGATCGATGGACTTACGTCGTGGTAACTAACCACTTTCAGGTCGCCCCTCTATTACGACACTAGCTGATGTATATAGTTTAAAGCTGTAGACATTAGGGTAGTATTGACTATTCAAGACTTTCTTTATTAGGTAAGTTGAGCCGTTAGGGGTAATGATATACACTCTACCCATTATCTTATTGTGGGCTCTTATAATTGTACGAAATTTGTTTCCGATAGATTCGGTATCTTTCTACCTGATTCTTAGCTAATTAGATCGACACTTGAGGCAACAGGTAATAGTTAGCCCATGAGCTCCATAAATATCGGGCTCCTGCTATCACAAAAACAAGGTGCCGAGCGTATCGGTTAATGTCTCTTTCCAATTGCTGTAGATGTTTTTCACTCCAACCACCTGGAAAGCCAAACTCTTCCGCGAGTCGGGTAAGAGGGGTGAACACACCAGTACACTTACGCATGTTCACGCCACCCCAGTTACCTTGGCCCCGTCGAACCGTTGATCTGTTGCAGGTCGCAGGGGTATTATCAGTTAACATACTCCACCCGTCCACAATATGCTATATGGGTTAGCGAGGTACATCTCTATCTAATTTGTATAGGACGCAACACCCCAGTTTTGAGCCGCTGGCGGAAAAGTCCGACTGTCTGTTCGATTGCTGAATTTGCTCCCCTATCTCCCCGACTGCCAGAAGGCCACACAATAAGCGGTATCGGCGTAGGCGCTAATCCAAAACAGCAGTATACTCCATAAGAATGTCGAATTTGTGCGATTTGACTGGCTACGAATTACCCATTTATTCCAGAGCTAAACCGAAAGGGCAGTTGCCGCCTATTGTGAGGCGTTCTCGCAGTCGGGGAGATAAGGACAATGTGGAATGTGCAGGCCAAGCAGCGCTCCTTGCAGGTTCCCTAGACGGGACCGCTTTATTCGTCGCGGTAATTTGGCCTTCGATCTACTTTATTAAAAATAAAATATATCTTCCGCATTATATACATCCCATTACACGAACCTCTAATGACGTGTAAAAGCTTTTACCCTATCTGTTGAGATGATACGGTACTTCAGCCTTTAATATATTACGAACAACTTACCTACCGACTGAAGCCATCATGTATGTAACGACCGTAACCGTAAGGGTTAAGGTTATTAAGGTCAAGCTTAAATCTCGGAAAGTTTAAGAACCCGGCGAAATGTAATAATATTACGTAGTATATCACTTGGACAAGTTATACCTTGCCAAAGTACTTGATTATTGTAATGGGCAAGGTTATTTATCGCTAGGATTGCTAGGAAGGTTTTAACCAGGCCAGCGTAACTGGAGTGGTTTAAGTCAGCCCCATAGGTTCTTTCAGACTCCCAAGCCCATGCTTCGCAGTAACGCCTCATGCACCGGGTATAGGAGCCGAAAACGCACATTGACCAAAACATATTCTCTCATGACAGCTCACATTGCCATGTCATTCCGTTTCATGAGGCCCTGTGGGATCTGTAACCACCGTGGCGGTACTTCCTCCACACTTTCTTTGTCTGTCCGTTGCCATGGGTTTACGATCTGAGTCCACGACCTCGCTAGGTTAGCCGACCTTCCACTATCGATGTGGGCTAAGCAACTAGGTGGCTTACAATAACCCCCTGGTATTGTGAAAGAGTCTTGATATATCATATATCTTTTCTCACCTACTAGTAGCCTTCGGCAAAAATCGAAGGGGCTCCACCCCTCGCTAATTGTAACAAGGGTATCTACGAACTTTGCAAAACCGCCTTTTTTCGACTTTTGGAAAGCTCCCGGACCACTACCTGGGATTCTCGAGGAGTTCCCCCATTTCCCCAAACAGGCTCGGCCAGGTGTTAAGGTCATCGATAATGCAGATCATGAGGCCTCGGAAACTTTTGAACATTCCCCTTTGGTCCCCGTAAACGGTGGTTTCGTCAGGGCCCACGTTCGCAAAGTCGAAAAAGGCGGTACCAGGGCCCACATACAATAAAACCTAGGGAACACTGTAGATCCTTCAGATCAGTCATATTCATAGTCATAATGTTTCATCCTAGCATTTAGTAGGATATGTGAGAACATAGCCGTCACAGTCTCGCGCAAAATTAAGAGGGCTACGAGGTTGACTTGCTCTACAATCCAATCGGACGGTTCCCGCGTGTCGCCTTCGACAGTCGAAAATAATGTTCTGCTAGCAATTGTCCAGGCCCGTTTCCACGCATAACTCCTTACCCTAAAGGAGTAGTGAGGGACTGCGGGAATTCTCTTTTAGAAAATGAGATCATCGAGATCATTCACGCCGCCTTCCAGAACGAGGCCAAGCGCACCTATATCCCCAGTCTCGGACGGTGCCCGGCTCGCCCGAGAATATCCGGATCCCCGACCCCCGCAGCGGAAGCGACTCCCCCCGCCCATCCTATGCATGGGTCCAGAATAAACGCGACCGAGGCGGGAGTAGGCTTACTCCCTCATCCGACGAGAGAAGAGGGGTATCCCCCGGGGCTAGGGGAAATTCGAGAGCATGGTCGGTAGTCAGACGAGCGACCTATCAATCCACAGAGAAGACATTTCGATACGTCGACCGACCGGACCGCCACAATTACAAACATGGTCCGAAGTGGAGTGCACTTTGCTCAGTTTCTCGCACTGCGACAGTAGCGTGTCAGGATTTTTAGCAATATATCACCCCCATGTCACCGGGACGCAGGTTCATCCTTCAAGCACCAATAGGAGGTTGGAGTCGTCCATCAGGCCCAGCGTACTGGATCTTCGTTCCTTCAACTTTTCTCCTCATCTCATTCTAACCGCACATCTCCAATTACTCTGCTCGATAATCCACTCCTCCCACCACTCGCTTCCGCATATCCATTTAACCGACAGTGAAGATGGTTGGCGTCGATAGGGATCCCGAATCGAATGTTGATGTGTACGTTAGTCAGCACCCATTGCTTCTTCTCATTGACTAACATTCTAAAGGCTCATCATCGGTGCCGGCCCTGCTGGGTAAGCAATGCTGCTATCACCGGTTCCCAGTTCTTGACTCGCATAATGACTGCTGGAAAGGTTGATGGCAGCGTGCTGGATGGCTCACTGCGGAGTAAAGACGCGCATTATAGACAAGCGAAATACAAAGATTTTCTGTGGGCAGGCAGATGGACTGCAGTGTCGTAGCCTGGAGATATTCGATAGCTTCGGCTTTGGCGACAGAGTGTGGAAAGAAGCTAACCATTTGATTGAGGTATGACAAGAAGTACAGGAATAAGCCTGGCTAAGCTGACAGTCGGATGCTGTAGATATGCATGTGGGTGAGTATTGAACCTAGACCCCGGTGAAGACATAAGCTTTGGCTGACTACATTGCTCAGAGTCCTGGTACTGACGGCGTTATTCGCCGCTCAGATCGTATCCCGGATACAATCCCAGGGCTTTCACGCTTTCAGCAGATAGTGCTCCATCAAGGTCGCATTGAACGCTTCTTTCTTGACAACATCAAGAAATACTCAAACAACAGCATTCGAGTCGAGCGCGGTGTCTTGCCGGAGTCTCTGAAAATTGACGAGACGAAGGTCGACGACGACACAGCCTATCCAGTCACTGTAAAGCTTCGACATCTGAGCGAAGAGGAAGCTACACCGCCACAGCAGATCAGTGGAAGCAGAATCGAGGACGGGATCTTCCGGAGCAACCTAATGAACGAAGGCGACGAGGAAGACTTGATCCGGAAGAGCGTATCACGGGGGGGATCATGCGAAACCGTGCATGCCAAATACGTAATTGGCTGCGATGGCGCTCGTAGCTGGACCAGACGCACATTGGGGTATGAGCTCGAAGGCGAAGCTACCGACTTCATTTGGGGGGTGATGGATATCATCCCGATTACAGACTTCCGTAAGGTTGGCAACCTTGTCTGAGAAGCGATGAGCTAACCGGCCTTAGCTGATATCCGCATGCGATGCGCTATTCACTCTGCCGAGAACGGTAGCCTGATGGTCATCCCCAGGGAGAACAAGATGGTCCGCCTCTACATACAACTGAAGGAGGTTACCCCTGACGCGAGCGGACGGGCTGACCGGTCTAAAATTACACCGGACCTGATCTTCCGCGCTGCACAGAATATTCTCAGCCCTTACAAGATTGACTATGAGTACTGCGATTGGTGGACGGCTTACCAGGTAACTCTGAATGAATCCTCATCCCCCATTTCTGCCTACAGACTGTGCTAACTGGCATCATTCAGATCGGACAGAGAGTCTGTACCAACTTTGATGCCCATCAGCGAGTCTTCCTTGCTGGAGATGCGGTGCACACACATTCTCCTAAAGGTGAGCATCTGAGAGCATTGAATTTCCCGCCTCTCCCCTTTCCCTCTGAATAAAAGGTTCGAGGATAGTTACCATTCGATGCGCCATCCTAGCGTCCGCACTCTCCCCATCACCTTCAGCCTTCTCGAACCTATATGGTCTGGGCATAACGGATTATTAACTTTGGAATTCATACAGCTGGCCAGGGTATGAATGTCTCAATGCAGGATTGCTACAATCTCGGCTGGAAGGTTGCCCTCGTAGCGAAAGGGATTGCAAAGAGGAGCATTTTGAGCAGCTACCAGAGCGAACGGCGACGCGTAGCACAGGATCTGATCGACTTCGACCACCGATTCAGCAGACTCTTTTCGGGCAGGCCGGCCAAGGACGTCATGGATGCCGAAGGCGTCAGCATGGAGGAATTCAAGGACGCCTTCGAGAAGGGCAACTTGTTCGCATCCGGCTTGTCCATAAACTACGGGGCGAGTATTCTCGTCGCGAAAGCAGGCGATGCGGCCGAACAAGGTGATGGGAGCATCATCGCGGCATCCGCAGCTAGTCAGACCACCCTTGACGCATTTCGGAAGAAGCAAGCGCTTGCTACGGGTCTTCCCGTTGGCATGCGCTTCAATAGCTTCAAGGTGCTCAATCAAGCAGATGCACGCCCATGGCATTTCCAGGAGCGATTAAAGGCCGATGGGCGCTTTCGCATTGTATTATTCGCGGGGGATGTCTTGAGTGCTTCTCAGAAAGCCCGAGTCGACGCATTTTGCCAAGCACTCGATGCGCCAGAGAGCTTCCTGCATGCTGCCACCCCTCCAGATGCGACAATCGACAGCGTTATTGAAGTACTGACGATTCATTCTTCGAAACGGGTGGACACGGAGCTAATGAGAGAATTCCCGGCTGTCCTCCATCCTTTCGATGAACATACTGGCTGGGATTACAGCAAAGTATTTGTCGATGACGTGAGCTACCACGAAGGCTTTGCCGAGGCTTATGATAAGTATGGGGTTGACAGGGCGCGGGGTTGTGTTGTGGTTGTAAGACCGGATCAGTACGTCGCTTGGATCGGCGAGCTTGAAGAGTTCGAGGAGCTAGAGAGCTATTTCAAGGGCTGCCTCGTCTTGCCCTATGGAGGTGTGGCAGGTTCTAGCCGTATGCGCTAAAGATACAGGGCTGAGTTTGCGTGCATGGAAAGGCCTTTGGCG